>JAQIXX010005164.1:0-14525 GCA_034700605.1 Willowsia nigromaculata | reverse complement strand
AACATTTTATTCTACAGAGAAATATGCTGGAGAGTCTAAAAATAGATGGAAAATTTTCATTTCATCATCATCTGCTCTTCTCTCTCTCTCGTTTTCATACTCTACATATTACTCTCTCGCTCACTCGCGCCAATCTAATCACATATATGGGTCAATCTATAATATCTGTAGTGAGAAGAAGAAGAGTGCATTTTTACGGTGAGATGAAGGTGTGCAATGCGGGATAAAATATTAATCATAATTTTACGTCGCACCTGTACTCAATCAAATGTGATAAAAAATATTTTCTGATTTCTTTGGGGGTTTCCCGAGCAATTCAATTTTCAGAATTCGCAATAAACTATCGTAAGAAAATTTGCAATTCTTTTCAAGATTTCTGCAAATTTTCCGAAAGTCTTTGAATATTGCAAGTAATTTTGCAATAAAAATATTTGCATAAAAAAGGAAAGGAAAGTGAGCTAATTTTAATTTTTGTTTAATGAACAAAAAAGGAAATGTGCGTTTTGATCATTCTCATCATCAATTTCGCCAGTTTTTTTCCTCCTCTGCCACCCGATTATCATATGTGGACTGCTTCACATCCCTACAAACCCATATAACCCATAAGAATATTTTTTATCCAAATATTTCTTATTTTTCCTCAAAAAACCGAGCGTTATAGTTACAACCAATGGGACACCTTGCAACTGTCTGATTATAAATTTCCCTCCACAATATCTCCTCATAGATCCCCTGAATTCGAGCACTTGAAGCTTAGGAACCATTGAGTAAAATATTCGGCGGAAAATTCAAATTTGGATAGTTTTCCCTCAACTCTGGTAGAACTCGGAGTAGTGGGAGCTCTGTAAGCTGAGTATATATCTCCGATTCCGAGAAAGCACGAAAAAGCCGAAGGGAAGCCGGAACACCCAAAAAGACACAATTCTCAGCCTGTGTCATCACCATATACCGAAAAATGTACAGGAGAGAACCGGAGGCATATAAAAAATGATAAAAAGAGAGTTTTTTTCTGCAAATATCAAATATGTGTAATAACTCTCTAAAGAGAAATTGTAGCGGCAGCTGTACATAGAAATCATAAAATAGAGAGGTTTTTGTTGAGTAGTAGGAGCTGAGATACATAATAACAATTTTTTAATGTTTTTTTTGTGCAAAAAAAATTTTATAATGTGGAGAAGTAGAGGAGGGGGAGGAGGAAAAATTGCGAGAGGAGTAGTAGCATAAATAATATTATGGAGGGAAATACATGCGAGAGAATGGAGTGGAGGAGCTCTCTGTGTTCGAGTGAGAGAGGGCCCGACCACCGACGCAAATCCATTTTTAGGGACTCGGATTCTAAAAATAGAACAAGAGTGTTTCTTAGGCAGTCACTCTCGCTCATTCTCTGTGAGCGATTCCAAACTCTGGAGGAAAATGAAGAAAAAAAATTTGCCAGTGCTATGGTTATACGTTCATGTGGTTGTACCCTTCAAAAAAGGCTTAACATTGGGCATAAAAACGGGGATGGAAAAAATTTCCGGATCGAGGTGGCACTTTACCGGGAAACAAAATTTTGGGAGACTTTCTCCAAAACTGATTTAAGTTGACATCTGGATTCTGTTTTCAAATTTCGGGAGTATTTTGCAGCCATGGTTTTACCTACATTTCTTTAAACGCTTTCCCAATACACATAAATGGTATATCTTGCCCGTATTATTTTCTGGGCTGTTTAGAGCGATAGATGTAGAAAGTAGCGCAGTACATATTACTACTTGAGAAGGTAAGCAGGCATGTAAACAAGAAAACTTTCACTCAGCTCTAGTCTCTCCTTTCTCCAAGCTCAAGTTAGGCCAGGGTAGCCAGAAGAAACAATACATTGTCTCCATAAAACACACTCCTGCTACAAGGCTGCCACTATCATCAAATGCAATGTTTTTTATGTATCTGTAATTGTGTGGAGAGAAAGCAGGAGAAAGTAGACATAGTTTTGTAAAGGAAATGATACCTGTACTATGTATCTGATTGTCTAAATGATGATCATGTATGGCCTATGTGTGTGTGTGAGTGTGTATTCGGTAAGTAAAAGCTAGAGCAAAAGAGAGAGAAAATATACGAGAAGAGAAAGCAAGTGAAAGCGGGTATAGTATACTGGGGAAAGCCCGTGCTTTCTCGACGATGGGATGTCGACGACGGTCGGTCGAGCACCGGTGACTTTGATTGGCCTGCGCTGATCAATATTCTCGAGAATCCACAACTGCTACTGTTTTCACTCTTTTCTCCATGTGTGCTTTCTCCAGAGCTGGAGAAAGTATATACTCTATACTATAGAAAGAGACATACATTAATCATACGTATATCACTTTCTTTTTCCTACTTCATACTGAAAGCAGAAGAGCTTGAGGGTGAAACAAAATTTCGAAAATTTTCTCCGAGAAAATCCTCTTCTTTCTCTTTTCAGAAGGGAACACCGAGTGAGAGAAGAAAGGAGTAGTATGAAGAGTAGCAAGTGTGCTTGGTTCCCCACTTGGAGAAGAATTTAGTCGGGCCATTAATAAAAACGGTTTAAACAGAGACGAAACGAGATGCTCCTGGAGAAAGCAGGAGAAAGCTTAGACAAAGGTTGCACGGGTATGAAGCAGAACGGCACCCAAACAACCTTGTTACCATGACGTAAGATTATTTAGGAATGCTGCGATCAAAAAGGGACATAAATTTGCAAGAATAATAATAATACATCGAAATAATCAATCAATTTGAAAATTTTTCCAAATTCCTTGAAATTTTGCAAATTTCAGATTTCCAGCATTGATTTAAAATGATGAAAAATCAGATACCAAAAAATACCGTCCAGTGGTGGGGAAACTCTTTCATTATAATCATACTTCAATTAAATTCC
Organism: Willowsia nigromaculata; assembly: GCA_034700605.1. Taxonomy (NCBI): domain Eukaryota; kingdom Metazoa; phylum Arthropoda; class Collembola; order Entomobryomorpha; family Entomobryidae; genus Willowsia; species Willowsia nigromaculata. The sequence goes on along the minus strand of JAQIXX010005164.1, from coordinate 11,650 downwards.
CGAGAAACCGGGAAACTGAAAATTTTGAAAAATTTCCATCTCTGGGAACACCTGTATATCAATTTTGAGCAGTTAATTGTCTAAATCTGCGGATTTTAAAATATAAATTCCGGGTTGGACCAACACGCGGATACAGAAATATTTCCACCCCAGATGCATCCAAAATTTTTATAAAAATTTTCTTTTGAGCTTTCCCTCGTGAAATTCAAAATTTTCATTCTCACTTTCTCCCTTGCCAATTTCCCACGAAAAATTGAGAATGAGAAGTCATGAATGAACCCGAGGATGAATGTGCGCTGTATCTTTTTTCCCTATTCAGATTTTTTTTTCTCTTCTTCTCTCATCTCTGGAGTAGTTTCAATGGAGAGTATATACTTTCTCCATTTTAGAGTGAAAACTAGTAAAAAAGAGAGGGAGAGGAGCAGAGAGAGAGCCAACAGTTTGGTTTTTTTGTTTGTCCTCCTCATCATCATGATCGCTGTTTCCCTTTCTTCGTAGTAGTTGGGGTCGTTGTGTGTGTGATGATGATCAAAATGGAATGACGTCAACCGGTCGGTAGCGGCACCAACAGCGGCAGCAAAACCAGAGCTCTTTCTCTCACCCAAAAAATATATAAAACAGAATGAGAGGATGGAGGAGTGGAGGATTTTGGAGGAGTTGGGAGGAACCAAAAAAGATATTTGGAGGATGATGCGGTCTCTTTCAAAACAAAATAGGAATTTTGGAGAAAGCAAGAAAAAAATTTTGCAGGAAATATTAAAAAATTGATTTGTTAAAAGAGAAAGCGGTGAAAGTCATAGGCCATTTTAATCTGTCATAACTGCCCCAGCTTTCACTCCACTTTCACCGACAATTTCCTATTGTCCCTCCCTTCCGACAAGAATCCCACGTACCCATAGACCTTCACCGTAATACGAAGAAAAAAAACCTGACGTCAGAAAGTGAAAATTTCTGCAGAGTGAAAGCAGAGAAAGTGGTAGTAGTGGGCAGGGAGAAAAGTACTTGCTTCTCTACTCTTCAATCATTATCCATCTCTTGTTTCCTTTTTATTCTCAGTTCGGAGAATAGAGACTACAACTGTTTATGTTTGAATTTTACGTGGAGCGTACAATGTAACCTGTAGTAAATATTATGACGGATTTTCACCACTTTCTCCGAATTTTTTTACGGTATAGCTTCTATGTTTTGGTAGCTAAGTAATAAAGAATTCATGATGAGGCATAAAAAAAGTAAAGGGGATTCAATTGAGAAGGAGAAAGTACTCTGGAGAAAGTTTATTTTTAGATGGGGAACTATCCAAATTCGCTTAGCCTTCTCTCCCACGTTTTTTTCTCGGGAGTAAAGAAGATTCATTCATTGTGAAATAAAAATAAACAAAATGTTGGAAATAGATTTTTTTTCAGGGAGAATCTCGGATGCTGGAGGCTGGACGAAGGAGAAAGCATGACGCATGAAGAGATTTTTGTGTAAGATGAACTGATCTAAAAACACCTCTGCTGCTTTCTCTTGTCCAGTCTGTTGTAAGATAAACAAATGGTAAGAGAGAAGGAGATGATCAGGTTTACACCTGTGCTAACCGGGGAGAAGGAAACTATCCGAAAGTAAAATTACCTCAAATTATTTTCCCCATGAGTTATGTATTAAGATGTATGCGTTTTATTGGAACCATTGAGAAAATTCTTTGGTGGGAAATTTGGTTTTAGATGGAAAGTCCTACTCTGCGTGATAAGTGGATTGGCTACTTTTCAAAATGGAACTTGTTCGCTTAAGAAAGAGAAATTTGGAGTGAAGCAATTTATTAGGATACCAATTATTTCCGGTTTTTCTCCCAAAATATCTGGAAGAAACCGGATTTTCATACTGGAAGAGTATTATTCGAGCATATTTCTACTTTTATAATCGGAAACTATCCAATCTGAAGAGAAATAAATTCGCTTACGAGTTTAAAACCAACATTGGCGTTTAAACATTTTTTTTGTTATGATGAATTATGAGTGGTTGTTTCTCCGAAAATAAATTTTAAAGAAGAGAGAAAGTACTTACTATTTTGCACAGTCTATTAATTGATATTCATTGGATCTTTCAAAGCAAGATTGGACGCCTCTGTCCTTCCACAAACTTTCTGTGTGCTCGTAAAACTCCTGCAAAAAAAACACAAATCGATACAATCAATCAATATAATTCATATAAAAAAGTTATTATTATCATTCGTAATTATCTGGTAAATAATTAGAAAATTACAATGTTAAACCAAACTATCAAATTCAAACCCCCTTGTAATGGCCTTCCTCATAATCGACATAATTTACTTTAAATTGGTAAACTGGGTACAGACCCTCTAAATCTAAATTGATAGTGGTCGACCCACATTTGAATATGCCGCCAAACCAAAATGCGTTCTTTCTGAGTAGCCACTATAAAGAGAGTTCACCAATTTGAAATTAAAAACATTTTCAACTTTGTTTACTGTGCTCCAATCTAAAAAACCAACATTATGTAAATCCATCTTTTGAAAAATCCAAGTTTTTTGCCAACTCATTATTTTCCTCGCCTCTGCTGAACTCACTTTCTCCGCTAAAAACTGCCACATGTAATTTGAAACTCTCCATTTGTTTCACTAATAATTATGGTCACATGATCCCCATAATAAGTTTTCCCTCTCTTTTATTAATAATGATACGTAAATATTCTAATGATAAAGTGATGAGCAGAAAGCTGCAGAGAAAGCAGAGAGAAAGCTGAATGCGTGCGTTTGGACTTACAGGAGGATAATCGAAATCAGGTTGGGACGCTACGTCTTGAATGTAATCCACTCTAAATTGGTTTTCCGGATGTTCCAATGCCACCGGTGGAGTTAAGGTACTCATGGCGCCTGAAATTGTCTGTGTGGAAAAGAGAAAGAGAGATAATGTTACATATGAGCAGTAGAAATTCATTAAAACATTATCCAAATTCAAATTTCCCTCCAAAAAAATGTATGCATGTTTCCAAACCCATCGAGTGATTTTGGCTGGAGGGAAATTTGAATTTGGATGGTTCTTCACTAAATCTAGATGCTGGCCTGGTGAAAGTGAGAAGGGAAAAGAGAAAATTGAATTTACATGACATGCAATACACGTAGAAGAGAAGGTGGATAGATTTTCCCGATATGCAGAGAGAAGTGTAGACGAAATACTCATTTAATCGCATTTAATAATTTTACTAAACAGGGAAAACTTTTCGTCTGCTTTCTCTTTCGATGATGACGACGAGAGAACTTTCACCGAGAGAAAGTAAGGTGCTCTGATTAGAGCTGTTTTGTGCAGGAAATAAATCCTGCAGGGATTTAAAGGATTCAGGAAGGGTTTCCCTTCCTTCCTCCAACTTTTTGTCCGGAGGAACCGGAAGTTCTCTTTTGATTTGGTAGTCCTTAAATTCGGAGGGAAAATTTGAATCTAATATTTTTTTTAATCCTCTTATACGGGCATCCGCTATAGAGGGATTTGGATATAGAAAGATAAGTGGAGATAAAGTAAGTAAATATTAGATAGTTATTATCCGTCCGAAAAACTTTCCCCGACTTTCACCACACTCGAACTGATTAAATATGGAGACCATTTTTCATAAAAATTTCACTCCAAAACTTTATAAGAATTGAATGTCTGTCCATACAACCAGAAAATATGTTTTGGGGACATCTCACTTTCTCTCAATGAATCAGCTACTTTAGTGAACTGAAAAAAAGAGAAAGTTTATATTGCCACGTAATATCTCTCGGTAGACAGGATAATAAAAATGGAGAAAGATGTGGAGTTTGAGTGGAGGACAAACAATCGAGACGACCTCGTTAAATAAAATATTGGGCATTTAAACACAAGCTATAAATCTGTATTGACATTTTGATCACTTGTGTATGCACACAACATGCTCCAATCATTTTTTTTCGCGGCAAATTTAAGACATTTTAAAAAAATATCCAGTTTCCGCAGTAAATTCAATTTTCGATGATTCCAAAACATTCCATATGCTCATGTGACTGAATGAATTAAAAATTTGTGCAAAAAATTCTTACCAATATTGCATCTCTAATGTTCTTCTTGATATCTTCTATTTTTTGTCGCTTTTCTCTGCAAAAAAAGTAGAAAAAAATATTTTTAATTGGTTTGCATGTGAAATGACGAGAAATGTGGTAATCACCAAGTTTAGTGCACTGTAAGTACAAATGATATGGAGATGAGGTGGAGACAAAAAAAATGTAGACAAAAATTGCGAGACAGATGAGTCATTTCGAGATAGTTTTTATTGCCGCAATTATGGTATGACTCATACAATATGGGTTGTATGTGTTTATATGGAGATTGTATGGTAATTAATGGGGAACCTGGGAGGAAGAAGAAAAAAACTTGGGTTTTAAGTAGATACCTGATGTAATTGCTGTGTATATATTGGGGTCTGGTTAAGATGAGAAGGGAAATGTTAAAGGTGTAGTGTGGATGTTCAGGTTGAGTGAGTGACATGACGGGAATGTATCTTTTGTCGGGTAATTTACACGTGCAAGGTTAACTACACAAAAGATTTATTTGCGTGGTTGTGGGACGATTTGCCGAAAGAAAATTGGCCAATTTGAAGTATGAACAGTTTGCATTTTGGCCGAAATAATAAAATATTGCGTTGAGTCTCTTAAATCAGTGTAGTAGTTTGGAATAGAACCAAATATTTTGATACGTTTTCCGCTCGAGAGGACATAATTACAAACAAATTTGAATTGCAAAAAAACTCACATTTCGAAAATTTTCTATTAATTAGTTTTTGACCAGAAATAGGGTACCAATTGCTGATTGAATAATTGCCAATGCATTTAAAATTCATATGACCAGTTCGTATTTGGCCAAAATTGTTTTATTAAAATTGGAATATAACCAAATACCCGATACCGATTTTTTGACATAAAAAAGTGCATGGTTTAGACAATTAAATGTTAATTTGCAAAGATTTCCAGAAAAAACCTGACTTGAACAATTTAGAACAATTTCGCGGTTATCTAATATGCAGGATGCACTTTAGATTTATAATTAAACATTATGAAAAAAATATATCACCTGAATCATTAAAAATACTTTGATAAATGACACGAGATTAATTTTTGAGTAAAAAAGAAGAATGGAAAGTGGTCACTTACTCTTCGCTGAACCCATCGACGTGCAATATTCTCATTTGTTTCACGATGGTGCTTTTACCCGACTCACCGGCGCCTGTAACCAAAACCAATTAAAAGTTAATTAGCTCAAGACCTTTAAGTAAACTGCTCTTCAATTTTTTCAGGTAATTAAGATGTAACTTGAGATGTAGGGGAAATTTTAGGTTGAAAGCTTACCGAGTAGAAGAAGGCGATGTGTGGCCCTATAGACCTGCTTATCCTTCTGAATCTGTGCATTGATGCGCTTGTTCGCTTCCTTGCGTCGTTTCTCATCCTCTTGGTCAGATTTGGAGGTGCCACCACCGAAGCACCCCATGACATTCGGGCAAGGGAGCCGTTTGACTGACAGCTCCGTCACACCCTTTTAAAACTTGAAGAACTTTCCCCAAAAATATATCAGATTTCCTTTTTAACTTTCTCCTCTCTACTTTCTCCTTTCACTTAGAACACTAACTCACCAAATCACTCACGCACTTTCTCTCCTCACAACTTTCACTTTTATTTACTGATATTTTCACCAAAATTTGAACACTTTTTTTTCAAAAATACCTGCTTCGCTTTCTCCACCTCCAAAAAATTATTATGTGCGTTTTGAATCTGAACACAATCCGGTGTAAATTTTATGGCTGATGAATTTCCAACTTTCTCCGATGTTTTTTACACCTTCTATGATTTCCTCGTAAGTACGGTCGTTACATCACGGATGGTTCCCTTGTAAGTAATTTTTTTCGAAAATTCCTCGTCGTCATCCGTTCATGAACACATACTCCTTTCTCCAGAATTCACAACTTTCTCCCTGCTTTCACTTAATACTCGTGTGTGACGTATTTGTGTGTTTTTTATAGGTTGTTATATCGTTTGGAAGAGAAAAAACCGATAAATATATATTTTTTCTTGTGAAAGTGTGCAGACAAAAAATGGAATGTAGATAAGACGTGTATGTATAATATATATACTTTCTTTTCTATGACGTTTGCAAAAAACTCACAGAAAACAAGTTTCACAACTTTCTCCCCAGCCAAAACATACTATCATTCCAGTCGTTTACATGACAATAATAACAAAAATAATGATGGCACACGACAAACGATGTTGATGATGACGAAGTCGACGATAAAAAAAGAGAAAAGAAAGTGGAGAAAAGTATTGAGAGAAAGAAGATATATGCTTTCTCTCTTTAAGCTGACTGGTGTTGTGTCTCTTTGGTGGTCTGGTCTGGTCTGGCTTGGAGAAAAGGTATAAATGTCTCTGAGTGTATCCGTTACTCTACTTTCACTTTGAATACATCAATTGTCTGTTATTGCATAAAAACACTTTCACCATTTTCACCTTTCTTCAGGGAACCTGGAAAATAATTTAGAGGTGATTAGCATTTTTAACTAATTTTAATCAATTTTGATTCATGTTGAGTGTAAAATTGCAGGTGCGATCATGTAGTTGTGGGTACAGTTCATGACATGAGAAGGTAGTGATTTGAGTGGGATCAGAATTTCAATAAAATCACGCGTTCCTAATTTCAAATTTATGGCAAAAATTCGATAGATACAGGGCGGGATAGTCTAAAGCGATAATGGCTTGCCAATTTTTGAATTTCCCGCACATCAAATTCTCAATTTTCATGGATCACTGGATGTAGGAGGACCCATAAAACTAATGACAGCTAAGCATTTGGTCCCTTGAGTCTTGAGTCCTCCTCCAGCCAAGGACCAATGGAAACTGAGAATTTGGCACGCGGGAAATTTAAAAACTGACAGGCCATTTTCGTTTTAAATTAACCTGTGCTGTACCAAAACTTTTTTTCTTTGCAAAAAGCAAATCCCGGTTACTACTAATCTTTTAGGATCATCCCAAACTAAACAACTTTTTCTGCCCATTCCTGTACCTATCTACTCCATACAATTCAATTACAGGTGAGACCCCAAAAATACATATCGTTCTTCTTTTTTTCCCATGATATCACACATGTTCCACATGCTCCTTCTCCATTCACCTTAACATTCCTCCACATTTTTTTTCTCCTCAATTCATAGCAAGATAGATAGTGGCTTGGATTGGATACAGACACAAGGAGCTCTAGACTTGCTACAAATAACCGACATGCAAAAAAAATACGACATACATACACACTTACAAACGGAAAGAGAACTTTATCGATTATCTATCTAATATTTCCTCCGGTATCCCTCCCAATAACTATTTTATTTTCTCCTAGTTTGCATACACACACTTATTTCCCCATTTTTTCCAAATAATGTTGCACACACGTAGAAAAAAAATATTGAGGAACCACCTTAAAAAATATATACTCTACTGAGGATAGGGATTTCCCAAGAAATGGACGATAATTGATTACAGGTAAGTTCCAAAGATGGTAACTCACTAAATTATTAATTAAGATGTAAAAATTCTAAATATTTGCATAAATCTTCTCAAAAAAATGTCAAGAAATTTATGCACATTTGCTACCTGTGAGAATATTTAGAGATTTTGTCAGAATTTGGTGAATAAAGCTGTAAATATGATGCATGTTTAGGATGGCATAAAGAGGAATAGTAAACAGGAGAATTGGTTGATGATCTGTTTGCTTGAGAGTGAGAGGGTTTTCAGATGATAATAAAAATGCGATTTGGTGATCAGCATATCATATCATCATGCTCATCGTGTAGATGATCTGGCTCGTGTACTTTCATAATCATTATCACACTCACACAACCACTTTTACACGAAACATGAGTGCATATAGTGCATCAGCGGGCTTGCAAATTCTTCCATTCGCTCCCAATTTGCAACCTAATGAAAACCTAAAAATTATTTCTAAAATATTTCTAAAACTTTTCCAACAATTTTTAAAAATTTCCCGAACAAACTTGCTTAAACTGTGAATAGGCATATTCCGGGTGTCCACGTAAGAATTTCCAGCCCGGGAGTAACCTCGTAATACGCTACCAGCTTAAAATATGATAATCAGAGAAGACGAAAATATCAGTGTGACTCGTCACTACAAATTTCTCTGCATAAATTTTCATTCAAATTTTGTTCTAGCTTTTTAAACCTAAAAGCAATCCATTTCTCAGTAATTTCAAAAGTCATAATGTTTTCTTGCTATTCCTTCTCGCTATAAAAATCGGTAGAACAAATAACCTGTCAAATTTAATCACATAAATCAAAACCCACAATCGATTCTCTACCCATCAATCAATATATTTTTCCTTGTGATATCGATATCACTGCAACAGCGGCAGGATTCAATTGGATGGGAGATCTGACACGCGTGCAAATCCATTTCAGGATATCAAACGAAAAATTAGAATACGAAATAAATAAATTTGCTATAAAAAATCTCTGTGTCCTGGCTGACGGCTCTTTAAAAAACCTGATGTCATCCAATTTCCTCTGAATTTAAACTATATTTAGAGAATTCCAACGGAAACAATTAATTTACTGCTCTGATTTGATTCCATCCACCTGACTACATTCTCACGGACAGGTGAAAAAATGCCGTTTGCTATCAAATATTTCATTCAGAGTAAACCTGTTTATTGTTTTGGTTACCAGTCCACCTCCCCCACCTCTTAGAAATATGAAATATTTTAGCAATTTGGTTAAAACTGGAAGTGTGGGAAAGTTTTGATATCAGATTTTATCTGATGTTAACATGTTTACAAGGAGATACCCTAAGAAAAAGACTCATTTTATATGAAAGATATACAGTTACCCTGTTAGATCACCTATTCACCTGGTTTCGTTTCTTTTTTTACGCGTGTCTCTCTTAAGATGATAGCTCATCTTCTTCTCTTCTGGAAGAAGAAAAAAACGAGGTCAACAGCAGAAGAAGAAGAGAGATCCACCCAAAAGATAAGTTATTGCACAAATAATATCAGAAACTCTCTATGCATTTGTTTATTTACGTCAAATGATATATGTCAGAGGGTAAATATATTTAGCTAATTGTTATTTATCGTTATGGCCAAGAGAACGCTGCTATATACAAGTGTGTTTTCATTGTTGGGATGAATAGCCGCTGATTTTCGTGGGAAATAAATAAGATGAATGATATATAAAGATAGGTTGTTTGTGCGTTTTGAAGACCACAAATTAGTAGCGTAAGAGCTACTCCCACAACTGACAGTAAAATTAACTGGAAATTATGATGATTTGATTGACTAGATAAATAAAACTCATCTGGAAACTACTCATCAATTCAAGTTCAGCTATCCAAATGTGAATTAACAGCTAGGAAGCGCCGTTAAGACAATTGGATTGTTCTGACTGGCTATCCGAAATATTTTGATATCCGCCCACGCACTTTAGATCAGCTTTTAAAACTGCATTGGATTTTTAAACCTCTCAGTCGACCAATTAGCACTTCCAAATATTTTGCTTTTAATCCTTCTACTTCTTGGAACTAGCCTCTCCAAACAAGTCAGTTGCAAAGGTCATTAGTCCAGTTTCACTTGACAACATCACAAAACCTGAATATTTAAAAAAATTTGCACAAATGTTAACTCCAGACCTTTTGCAAAACTCCTGAGTGGAATCTAAATTTTGCAAACTGCATTTTTTGCCACTTCTTTTTTAACCATCCCCGCTAATTACTGCTAATCACTACTAATCCTTTTAGAATCCACCCAAACCATTAAAAAATCTCTTCCAAATATCTATACCCACTTATAAATTTGCCAATAAAGCCAATCAATATTTCTTCTTTCTCACCTGTGCTCTTCTTCACTCTCACTGTCTATATCGAAATTTTGTTCTATCCTCCTCACAAAACTTTACTCGAATATACCCACAACATACAAGAGACAAAAATTTACACACAGCGATAGACACACATATCATTAATTTTCTAGCTGCATAGTAAAACTTACATTTATAAATTTTTTGTGCTAATGATGATGAGATTTTTTTTTCTAGTAGTTCCACACTCCACTAGTATTTCAGCTCCTGTGTTCCTCCTCTCGTTACAAATTCTCTTTCTGATGATCGCAATACTCGCATTATCGCTTATATTAAAATATTATATATTTTTTTTCCTCCACTTCTTTCCATCCACACAAAAATATTGATGATGATGATGCACGCATAACATTAATATTAAATTATCATCTCTGCTCCTCGTCTTCCCCTCGAAACATCCTTTTTATAACTGCACCACCAATAATCATCCTTCTAATGGCACAAAATAATTGTTATTTTTAATGAACATCATGTCTACTTGTTCTCCAAATCAGTAAACATCTTTAAACACCTTAATTTCGCAAAATTACACAAAATTATTCACATTTTGTTCCAAAATATTGATATTTTTATATCCAAATAAAGTAATAACCAGAAAATTTTTAAATGCCCTTTAAAAAGGAAGCACGTGAACGAACCATAGCACCTTTTTTTGGAGAGTTAAATATTTCAAAATATTTCTTAACTGCCGACACACATAACAATTAAACTTTTCTCACAGTTTCCACAACGGCGTTAAAACCCACCATAATATTTTTTTCTATGTGGGTGGTCTCCTCTCAGCTCTCTCGCTTTAATATTTTTTCACACCTCAGCTCATCATCATTAATAGATATATACTTATTTTTTTTCCACCTCTCGGGACTACTCCTTTTTGCACAAATTTTTTTTTTATATGGAGAGATATATATAAATTTTGTTGGGATTTTTGTAAATCCAAATATTTCCAAATCCACAAATAATCTTGAAATTATTTTTGAGGAGAGCAGTGTGCTGAGGAGATGATGATGAAGATGAAGAGAAAAAAAAAATTATTAATAATAATCTACAAAATATTTAATATGTTTGGTGTGTGCTCTCTCTCTCTGCTCTCGTTGGTGTGTCGAGAGATGTGGAATATTTTTGTGGTGGTTTGGTTTCGTTTTCGTAGCTGAAAAGTAGAAAAAATTATATCTAGACGACGAGCCATACCAAGATCGCAGAGACGACTACCTTTCCTCTCTCCAAATTTTTTTCATATATATCCAATATTATTTCAAGAGAAGAGAGTATACTCTCGCGATGTAGAGAAAAAATTTTTTTTGTCTATGCTCGTGTTATGGTGGAGAAGAGAATAACATCTTATTGCAAAATGCGAAAAAAAAAAGATTTTTTTTAGAGTATGTAGCGGAGTAGGAGAAGAGGAGTAGAGTAAAAAATGAAAGGGTTTGTATGTAAAGAGAGATATATAATGTGAAGTTTGTAAATGTAGGAGAGATGGTCTGGTTTTTTTTTTTTTGCTATATAAAATGGATTGGTGTCTCTAGCTCTCTGAAGAGTTGTATGAAGGAAAAAAAAAGAGTTTTTTTTTAGGAATGGAGAACTCCATGCGCCTGTGTGTGTCCTGGCCTGGCCTGCCTGGCTTGAGGAGAGGATAAGAGGGACAGAGAGAGTTTGGATTTTGGTTGTGGAATGGAAACAGGAATAATGTATAGAGAGGAGTGTATATACCGTAATTTTTGGGAGTAGGGGAGA
>JAQIXX010005163.1:0-14526 GCA_034700605.1 Willowsia nigromaculata | reverse complement strand
AAACCGTTATAACGACCAAATTTTGCTGAATGAACATAGGACATGTGTGTATTCATTCGAAAGCTATTGATGAATAATACATTTTCGTATTTTTGATTTTTATATAGGATATGTCCTCTGGCAGATAATGACAAATATATTCAAAAATTCTCAAATATCGGGGTCTTATGAGCTCAAATATGATCATATTAATTCCTGGCGAAGTCGGGGCGTTAAATTTGGATCAATTACTCACGCTGGCACTTTTTTTTATCAGTTTACCTGATTTATTAGTATTACTATTACTACTCATAAAACCCGACGATCAAAAGCTCATCAATGGAATCACTAATCACTCGCTCACCTCAATACACAACACATTTCTGTCAAGTTGAACAAATACAAGGTCGGAATACAAGAAATCTTGCATTAAAGGATTACTCACAAACAATGAGCAAAAACTTCATGGCGTTAAAGTTATTCAGTATTGTATTATGTCATAGCTTTTTGTAAAAACTGATAATATGTCATTTCCAAACTGCGTTAAAATTTATGACTGCTGCTTGCTTTGGGGCAGAAGATCATTACTAAAACCACGAAACCGCTTATGTATTAAAATCACCAAGTAATCCACAATGATATCAACGTGTTTATCTTTTACTCGGTGCTTCCACGTCAATTTCCATGAAAACCTATTTAATTTTTGTCTGCTTTGCATTTTAAATCAATCATATCATGTTATTTTGCTTCCTGCCATTTCATCACAACCTTGTTTTAAAAAGTCAAGCGGAGCTTTCCAAATCACGAAAAGACTGAAAGATGAATAATTCTTGGCTACAACATGTCAATAATATTTAATGATTTCGTCAAAGCTGTAACAATACTGGCATTTATTGTCACAAATCTCGACACAGTTTTGTTGGCAATTATTGACACAAAGCATCCCATCTCCATTCTTGAAAAAGTTACTGAAATAAATGACAGATTTCAATCAGGAGAACCCAATAACAGCTACTTTGGATACTCTTTAGCTTTTATCAAAGAAAATGGAACCAGTCGAGGGCCATCTAAAACCTTGAAAGGGGGAACGTGAGAAAAAAATTCAGATTAATTTCGCCAATAAATTTATTACGCGACAAAAATTTTATGACGAATATTACTTGACTTGGCCCAAGTCTGTACATAGGAGCACCACTGGAAAAACGCGCTTTGAAGAATTCTGGTGTTGTATGGAAATGTAACTTTGACGGAGACAACGCTAAGCTCTCCTGTTCAGTATTACCTCGAATTTCAGTCAGAAATAACGAAGATGAAAGATGCTTAAATTATGATTCCTTGGATTTTAATGAGACAGTCACAGATCAATGGATTGGTGCATCTTTAGCCGTCTCTCATAGCAACAATTATTTAGTGGCATGCGCTCCAAGATGGAAAATGAACTCTTGGATGGATGCTTCAAAAAAGTGCACAAAAGAAACCGCACGTAATTAGACTGAAATACATTCACTTCCAAATTATTTTTTAGTTGTAACCTTAACTACATCTTCATTTATATTTTTGCATTTGATACATGACATTTGGAACTTTGCAGTTACTGGAGAATGTTATGCTTATGCGATACCGCATGGAAACAAAAATAAGGAACTAAATCCTTTTCATCCTACAATAAACAAAGGTAGGGTACGGTAATTGTCAGTTTAGAAGATAGTATGCTTATCAACTCACCACTGCAAAATGACTTATCACTTCAAAATCTCATTTCATATAGGAAACAATTATGGAATACATGATGCGTTCTGGGAACACAATGTCACATATTATGAAATCCAATACACACAGTTTGGATTCTCAAGTCATGTCACCAAGCAAGGAACTTTTCTCGCTGGTGCACCCTCTACCTCAAGGGGCAGTGGCATGATAGTTCATTATAAGAATATTTGGAAAGAACCGGAAGTATTTGGAACAACAAAAGATTATATTTCGTTGGGCTATTCTGTTACATCTGGAAGAACTCATGGGGACTTTACAGACTACATTGCAGCAGGTGCACCACGTGGGGGAAATCTTAAAGGTGTCGTACACATTTTCGATCCAAATTCAAAGTACACTCTTTGTGGTACTTACGAAGGGATACATTTCGGGAGCTATTTTGGGTACGCGGTGGCTACAGTAGATCTGCATGGCGATGGAAATGATAAACTTATTGTTGGAGCTCCCACAGATACTAGTCTTTCTAATTATGGTAGTGCAAAAGAATATTATTATGATACCGGGTGCATCTATATTTATGACGTTTCCATGCTAATTCCAATCCCTATGAAACTCTGCATGGATTCTGGAAAAGTTTCAAGGGGCGGGCGTTTCGGATCCGCCATTGTTAACCTTGGTGATATAAATTTCGATAAAAAAGAAGACTTTGCTGTGAGTGCTCCCTATGATGGTGTAGGAACAGTTTTCATTTACTATGGAAGCGATTTAAAAGGAGAAAAACCGGTGCAACTGGCACAAGTTATTAGAGGAAAATCCATGGTGGTTCCAGTTCAATACGGTTTTGGTACAGCGTTGCTTGGAGGAAAGCATGTGGACATTGATGGAAACGGTACTCCTGATCTAATTATAGGGTCGTTCCATTTTGGACATGTAACGGTGCTAAGAACTCGTTCAGTGGCTAAGGCTACGGTCAAAGTTAGCTTTCATAATCCAAATACTAGCAATGGCGGAAGTAGTGAAATCCTTAGGTTGCCACTTACTCTATCAATATTCGAAGTCAGGATATGTGTAGAGTTAGAATTCTCCATCCCTTTAAACCAGACTGACACATCTTTTACCATAGATGCGTGGATACGCTATGACTTAGATGAAAAAGAAAATCGAATTGGGTTTGTTGATGGCAGAGACAATAAAATCGAACAGATATGGAAGTTATCTCCATTTACACCAACATGCTTAAACGAGCAACTCAAACTTATCAAAGACATTTCCTACGACAACAATGAAAATCCTATTCAATTCCATGCCAGTGTCAAGTTCAACCAAACAAAATTACTGGACCAGCCTATGAAAAGTGCGGACATTGTGCTTATCAGTTTTAGCAACAATGTCCAAACCACAGAGTATCAATCCTTGTATCATGGCTTCAATCAATACCTGCCAGCACCATTTTTTGCTCAAAGTGTGAAAGGTTTAGAAATAAACAAGGACAATTGCGAATCCGATGGAAATCCTGAATGCAGTCCTGAACTACATGTAAACTTGGAAATATTTTATAAGAAAATTGACGAAAATAGTAAACATAAATGGACACCTAGTACCTCTTTAATTATTGGTCAACTAGATTCATTGTTTCTCTCGATTATAGTATCCAACACGAAGGAAACCGCATATCATCCAGTTCTTCAAGTAGTGTTTAGTCTGAGTGAAATTTACGGAATGGATCCTAATTCATTGGATTTTAAGTGGCAAAATACTCCTGGGAGGAAAGGTGAATGCAAGTCTTTAGTTGAAGGACATAATCAGAAAAGGGATTTATCAAATATCCCGCTTAAATTACTCTGTACTAGACCACTGCATCATGGAAGGGATAATAAATACTTGCTGGAGATACGAAACTTGAAATATTTGAAATTACTTGATCAACAAATCGATGGGAATTTATCACTAAAAATTGATGCTTACCCAAATGAGCAAAATATGAATGAGTCACAGTTACTCGTATTACCCCTAATTGGAAATCTGGCGATTGATGTGACAAGTAGTGTCCCTTCCACTGCGCAATCTCCAATCGATCCAAAAAGTACAAATTTTATAAGTTTAAAAGAATTTTTTATCGTAAAGAATTCTGGGTTTTCTGCAACGTTACCTTTTAAGGTGAAGGCAGAAGTGCTCATCCCGATCTATCTGAATCTTAAAGGAAGTTTTCATACTCAAGTTATTGGAGTCGCAAAGCCTTCATCGGTATGTAACCTCAGGTTTACAATATTTAGTAAAAGATTTTAATTTTTTCGTGCGTAACCCGTTTCTCAATTTCTCCCTTGAAGAATGAAGGCGTACGTTGTCATGCAATCAACAGCACGTTTTTCAAAGTTCCACATAAAAGAGTGGGAAAGAACTCAAAAGGAGAATCGACATTGGCTTCAAAGGATCAACTGAAACCGGAAAGTTCCTCAATGAATTCCACGCACACCAAAATGCCCTCATTCATAAACGATAACTTCATTACCATGAATGGTTGCGATGGTAAGTACTCTCCAGAGTTATGTCAAAAACTAGAGTGCTACATGGACTTGCCTTCAAAAGGATCGAGGGAAATCCATATTCAAATGTATCTAATTTGGGATGCTATAGGTAAGTCAGCAAAACCCCTAATTAATTAAACATTAAACTGAAATGACAGCTAATTTGAATACTATCTCACAGAAAATCTTCTTCCCACTACCATTGAGATCCAAGGAATTCGAGTAGATACTATGGCTACAGTTTACTATTTCGACAAAAAAATTACTGAGAAATCAGGTAAAACGCACTGGAAGTTCATCTCAACTATAAAGATTCCCATCTGGATTTATGGCGCTTCCGGTTTAGGTGGAACGATCTTACTGCTTCTGCTTGTATTTATTTTGTTCAAATGTGGATTCTTCAGACGAAAGAAAAGAGAGAAACTCGAAACGCTGAAAAGGCAAACAATGCAAATGCGTCAAACAATGGACCCCACAATGCTACTAGAGTTGATGGAGGGAATTCATTTCAATGAATGAAATGATTTCAATCTTTATGATCTCGGTGTAGAGACTTAATTCATTCTTACTAAAATAAATAGATGTCCAGCTTCCAGAAAAATAACTGTAACTCATACTGTATATAAAAACATTTTTACATTATTCATCGTTGACTGCATCGTTTCATTGTCTATACTCTTACTTTATTATGATGTCAGGTACATAAGAACAAGAATTGAGGAGACCTAAACTGGTAAAAAATTGGTTTATCACGAACTCAAAGTAAGGAGCAGAAAGTGATATTGATATTATAATCAGATGCATAAAATCGTGCAGGAATCATTACATGTGCAGTGCAGTAGCAGCAACAGGTCTCTGTCGACTGTCAAGCTACCGTAAGTATGCAGATGCACCAAAAATGCAATTACATTACAGTAGCAAGGGAAGAGATCCATTGTTACCTCATGAAATGCTCTCGAAATTCATCTTACTCATGATTACTACGAGACCACATTATGTAAATATTATTTTTATAAAAATATTCTAAACTGGACTGCTCATGCAAAGATTAACCAAGCTATTGATCACGATGAAGACGGAGAAGGAAAGAGTTGCTCAGTAAAGTAGTCTTAATGATGGACTATGGATCGTAAAGGTGAAAATGATCAATTTTTCCTCTTCTGCCACTTCATATTCTCTACCCTTTCTGTTCACCTCTATGAAATAAATGAGGTTGAGAGCAAAGTGCAAATAATTTCTGAGAATTATTTTGTTGACCATACAAAAACATTGTATATTATCCTTCATCTGCATACTACAAGATAGTGTATATGTGTGAGAAAGGTAATTAATATGCAGAAAATCATCAAGAGCAGAGAAACCTGAGATAAATAAGATCATCTCGTTTTTTTACCTTGTTTCGCGTGTAAGCCAAATTCCTCGAAGTTGTATCAAGAGGTAAACTCCAGAAGTCAGAAAACGTCAGTATCAGTTTAATGTAGAATTCTCCAAGCTGCTGTTCAACAATGTCTGGTATAACTGATGGAATATCTTCCTCACACTTTGACCTTTTTGCATACATTAATGAAGAAGAGAGGAAAAAATAATTTATTTTGTGAAAAAATTACAAAAGAAAGTAAAACGCCAGCCTGTCCAATACATTATTTTTCCCTTCTCATTTCCCTCACGTTACAATCAACAATGTGAAATGAGCATTGGTCATTGTGAAACAAGAGATAGTACACACGTTCACAAGAAAACGATCCGCAAGTCGAGAGAGATGAAACGACTGGGATTGTTGATACAATTCAGCTTCTGCATTCCCACATCATCATCATCATCATCATCCTTGCATCTTGACAGGTTGAAAACAAGCAAAAGTCAGCATCAGTAGAAAACAAGTACCTATTATTATTGCCTATCACCTTTTTTTCTCCGTCCACCAACAACCGACCAATTCTTCTTCAATTTTTTCATTGCAATAATTAATCGTGAAGATTCCTTTCGACGATCATGGTTCAGTTTTTTTTTTGCATGTTACTGGCCTGGCTTGGCTGGTCATTGGATTTGAATAAAAAAATGTGAAAAGCCAGTTTTAATTCTTTGATGCAAATGTGCACACAAGAGGGATCAGTTTTTACGCATCCACTTTTTTATTGATGATGAGGACGATTGTCTGATGATCAGTCTCTGATCTTTTTTCGGTGGTATGGTGGTAGCCGTGTGGTTTGGTTTGGTTTGGTTGGCGGCTGCAAGGTAGTTAGCGAAGTAGCTTCTGTGCTATCTATCACAACATATCACACTTTATTACCTGAATTGCCATCATAAGATAAGATGCATGACATTCAGTGCGATCCGTTGATTAAAGAATTAGAGGCAGACACCAGCACACCACACCAACAACCGTTGTCGTCAATTCCACAAAACCATTTTCACTTGCAATTCATTTCGCCAGCATGTTTGCTCATCAATACTTGAATTTTTTGAGTAGTAGCAGCAGAGAAGAATGAATATGTATACAATTTTTATTAGATTAAAAAAGGAACATAATTTCTCAGAAGACCGGAGAGTGGTTTTTTTTCTTCTCTTATGGGCATCAGTTTTTACTTCTTCTTGGTACAATGGCTAGTTGTTTGTTAATGAAAAACAGGGAAAAGAACATGATCGGGTCTGCCCTCTCCATTAATTATAAATTATGGGATTTTACCGTGTTTATCATGGCAAAAAATCATCATCAGCCTACGCTCCATGTAGAAAATACTCACACAGGCTGATAGTCAAACTATTTTCCTCTGAGATGATGATAAGCAGTAGATATTCTTATGATTTTTTACCTTTTTGCTGCTCTCCTCTTCTCCGGTGTTTATTACTATTTATTATTTATCTCCGTCATCATCAAGTTTATGATTGCTTTGCATGGAAATAAAATATAAAAATTAATAGCTATACACACTACATACATGCATAACTACCTGTTATAAAATGGAGAAAGGGAAAAACGAAAGGGTTAAGAAATGTCCTCTGGCAATTAAATGAATTACTGACCATTTGAAATTGGTGATTTCACAAGATCATGGTCGTTAATAAGCTTGCACACATCACACCAGTGATGTACCTATACCTGAGGAAAATTTTGCAACACAAAAGAAAGCCAAATAAAACCTGCATAACACTTTATGTCTGACTTTTGACAATTTTTATAGCATTGTTGGAAGAAGCATCAGAATGTAAGCTTTTTGATTAGCTTGTTTACTATGCTGATAATGACGGAATGGCCATAAAAATGTGGGGACGATGACAATGGCCAAGAAAACACGATCAAAAGTAATGTTTTTGATGGGTTACTGATACGGGAGGTGGCTTTGGCTTAAGCTTCAGATGAATCGCACCCAAACTATCTAAATGATCAACATAGGTCATTATTATCTCCCCTCAGAATCATCATCTCACCAGCTTTTCTTGCCGATAATGAACCACCAAAGATTTGCAGCTCTCCCATTGTCGTAAATGCCGTAAATGTACTCATACACAAGTTGAATTCAATCAATTGGCATATAAAGCTATTTGCAAGAATTTGTTCGCAATCAAATAAAATATTGATAGGGGTTTTTTCTACAAAATTTTAATGGCTTTTTTGCAGGGATGAGGATGAACGCATATGGCATAGATTTTTTAAAGTGAGTAAAGAGGAGAGGGAGGGTTCGGCGGTGGATGAGGAGGATGACCGTATTTGGAGTGCTTGTGATGTTAATAATTTTATCGTATGTATTTTACATATTTTTTGCAACCTGCAAGTCTGCTGCTGCGTACACGACGAAGAATCTAGCGGTTCATTGTTGAGAGAGTACAGTAGCCAAAGATTATTATTATAATGGGCGAGTCCTCTGATTCAAGAGCAGAAGAAGGAGATCAAGAAAGATGGACTTGTTTGTTGATGATTGTTGTGACGAGGCAGATTGTTGTAGATTTTTGCTAGGATTATTACTTCAAAGCTGAAAAAGGCGAGAAGGTAAGAAAAAGTCTACATGTCTTGCTGATACTTGATACCTCTGATGTTGTGATTGTGATTATCAGGAGGAAAATGATGATGGTGAAATGATGAGGATGATTTTTGATGATGTTAATGTTACTTCATTATGTGGCCATTGTGTGCGGTGCTTTCATTCCCTTTTATCTTGTGGTGCTACTGCCCACACTTTTCACGTGTAAAGTACAAAGCGGATATGTTGGTTTTACATGGCATATAAAAGTGTAGAGATGTAACTGAGAAAGGAAGAAGCGCATATCAGCTTAAACTCAATATTTGTTATGCTGATTGTAAAGGAAATCGCTGTGAGATAAGGAGTTGTTGTGAATCTTGAATTTTATGAAAATTAGAATAGATGATTCTTCAAGCTAATTTCTTTAATGCATAATATATTATGCGCTACATCTAATAACAATATATGGAAATGAATGAGCAATTTGATGTTGAGTTTTATTAGGTATTGTTATGTTGGCAAATTGATGGTGTATTCAAGTTGCAAACTTTATACTCATGGGTTATTAGAGCCCCAGTCAATCGGTAATTTTGAAGCGTTGACTTTTCCTCGGAATCAGTTTGTACGCAAAAAATGGTCAATTATGTCCAGTTTTGAGGTACACCGTTTTGATTTTTAATTATGCAGCCATGCTACTCAAGATTCCATGCAGATTACAACTACCCATTATTTTCTGCCTCCGCATTTAAAATTATATCTCCATGTTCCTCTTCCTTCTCAAAACCCATATGGGGTGGATCATTTTTTCCCTTTCCGATGAAGACCAGAAGAAGCTGAGCACAGATGGAGATGAACAAAGGAAAGCTTTTAGAAAGAATGAGATGGGCTCGGTAGGGAATCGTAAGCATTAAGAAAGAAGATCAGGAAAGGGATGATGACCAACAAAAGGAAAAACACTTTTTCATCTTCCTTCTTGGAGAAGAGCAGAGGAAAAAAAGTGATAATGATAATTTTCTCTTCAAGGAAAGGATCAAGTTTCGTTTTTCTTTGCTCAACAACAATGTTTTCTGCTCGTTCTACAAGCCCAAAAACATGTAAGAGGAGATATCAGGGAGGTGGTGTGGTTTCATGTAGTAGTGGTAGGTGGATTGAATTTTGATGATGAGGACGAAAAAAAAGGTGTCCTTGTGATATGATCGTCATCTCAAAAATATAATTCAACAATTCAACTCTCCAAAGAGTTCACCTCATAGTCCAGAGTCCTCAGTTGTTGTTGTGCTAATCATTCTACATGAATACCCCCACAAAATCCTGATCGTCACCACCACAATCAAAATCACAATCACGCTATCAAATATTCACTGCTCATCTTCATCATAATATTATGCAGCCTACAAGTGCAGAGATTGAGAACAAGAAAATATAGAGAAGATTTGCATGCATGGCAGCTCTCTCAACTCTGAAAAAATCTTTCTTGATACCCAAACCCCAAAGAGATCATCTTCATAAAAACAGCAGCAGCAAAAGACCATCACCATCATTTCGTCCATGATTTAAAAAAATCTTCCTCTGCATGGTTCACTAAAGGTCTCATCTGAATACCTAGTCCTCCTGTCCTCCTGTTTTGTTACACATTTCAAAATCCAGGGAATTCTCCTCTATCACCTCCTCAGTTTAGTTTGGGATTGAGAGCAAGACGACTACACTGGACAAAATAGTTGCACTTCTTCATGAAATATTATAAGAAAGGGTTGAAAGTTGAAGGTGGGATGATGTAAAATACCCGGAGGCTGGCAAAAAAAGAGTTCAGATAAGTTTGCTGGATGCCAGGCACGCATGCATGCATATTAAATGGTTAGCAAGTTGAAGTTTTTTAGTGTGTTTGCTTCAACTTGACTTTTTCATGCTTGAATTTAATTTCAAAATTTTTAATCCATTTTCCTAATCTTAATTTTTTCTAACACCTGCACGCACAATAATTTTTTAGTGATGGCTAGCATTGAGCATCACAAGTTTTCCAATTCATTTAATATGAAAATGTTGATGCAGAGTCGGTACAAGGAAAATATTTTTCTTCACAGTGGAAACATTTTCATTGCTGGAGGGAAGGAAAAATGGGGCAGGGGAAGTAGCTATAATATATTTTCATGGGGTGGTGTGTGTGAAAAAAATCTGAGGTGATATGATATGGAAATTATATAGCTTCAAAATTTGATGGCATTTTAGACTACCTTTTGGTACTGGCAAAAAAGCTGAAAGAGACACAAAGCAAGAATAATATATTGTTTTGCTTGATAAGATGATGATAACACGGTTGAATATTTATGGAAATGAATTCACATTTATGAAGGATAAACGTGGGATTTAAATGATACGCAGAGATTGAGAAATTGATCACTTTTTTCTCTCCACTTTTTTTTATTCTGGCTACCAGGTACTTGGGGAAATTATTATTATGGCAGAAAGAGTATCATTATCAGACCATTATCGTAATATTATTAGAGACGTGCCAGCCCCCACACTTCAGATTAGATGGAGACAACATGGCTATCTCTAAACTGCATAATTTTTCTTGAGAATAAAGTTTACATACTCGTTCATGAGTCTTCTTTTGAGAAAAATAATTTTTTTAGAGAAAGTAAACTCAAATTTTATCGCGAGACTTGGAATCGTTTACCATTTTCCATTTTTGGGGATAATTACCTCACATTTTTGGAAAGTTATTGCTCACTTTAATGGTTTCATATTATCTGGAACTTCCGGGCACAAAATAAAATTATCAAAGAGACTCTTTCAATATATTGATACATAGCTGCGAACTCTAAATGGGGATAAATGTCCAGATGCTGATTGATTTATGGATCCAGATATTCTTTCCCCTTCCGAATAAGTAGTTGTATAGCAGTCCTGATACGCAGATATAATTATTGGGCGCTCCTTAATGACCTCTTTTAAAATAATTGCTGAACAAACGCATACTTTCTGGAAATAATTTGGTGAAAATCAGAAACAAATCACTTTTTACCCTATTTCTTCCTTCGTTTCTGAAGCTACAAAAGATAGAGATGCACAGAAAAGGATAAATTGATTTAATGAATTCTCTTGAATTGCTTTTTCGTCCAAAGGAGCAAAAAAGTGACATGACTTTGTTTTATGTTTCTACAAAATCTGGTCCAATTTTCAGTTCTAATGGAGACAAAAAAACCAAAACCAGAGAGTAAAACGAACGCATCATTATAATTTTTCATCTTCATTGTATCTCCCACAAAACATAATCATTATGCATTGCTTTTGCTATCACCGAGAGATAATCAGAGCAAGCAAAAGTTTCAAAGAAAAACCGTAAAAAACTAAACCTCTGGTTTTTCGGTTAATTACACGAGTAATTCGTAAGTGAGAATGCAAGTGCAATGAAGATAAAAGTGATAATTAGGAACTTGGCTTTGGAGACAGACTAATTAAATGTACCTGACGCAAAAAACCGGAAGTATTACCCGAGTACCTTAAAGAAGTATACATCTTCCTATAGAACTGCATTCGAATAACCCCTTTGAAAAGGCAAGGAAAAATTATAAGAGTGATATATTTTTTGTCCACTGGACAATCCATAAATTATTCGTTGGACAGTGCTAATGGTTAATGATACACCTCGCGATGATGTTTGCACCCATTTAAACTCACCTTCTCTTGAAAGTACAAGCTGCAGCTGGACTGAACACAATCAATTGAAATTTATTTCTTGTCTTCGGCTGTCCATGTACGATTGATGGGGTCACTTTTTTTCTTTATTTAAAAAAATACGTCTTTATTTTCATCTGCTCTACCTTTTTATGGCTTGTGTTTCTAGTAGTCTACCCATTTTTTGTTAAGTCCATTCCATAATATCCACGTAGATGATAATTATTGAATAAATTGAGCCCAATATCATCACAACGAGAAGTAATAGACAAAACAGTAATTGTTTCAATTGGCCAAATGTTGAAAACTGGTTTTTCCATGCACAAATAAACATTTTTTTACTCAGCGAAACTCATGTACTCTGTGTACTTAACAATAGGAGAGAAAATAATATCTAGCTACTACATTTATTATTCCGTGGAAAAAATCGGACTAAAACAGATTCGCAATTTCTGCTTTAATTATGCTAATCTATGTGTTCATGCTCTACTTGACCAATTCAATAGTTAACACTTATTTTTTATCGAGTGGATTGATTTTCATTGAAATTCGCCGCGACTATAAGGCTTAATGTGTTATCAATCAGTCAATAAGCTTATCTTAATGAATTTGATAAGTAGGTAGATAAAATAATTTTTCAATTGAAAGTGAAATTGCGAAACGTTTTATGAATAGTCAGTAGTTTGGCAGATGGAGAGTGTAAAAGTTGTCTGCATAATTATCTGCATCAATTGAATAAAATGACGATTCCTTTGACATTTTTAACTAGGTACGCAGTGCCATTGGTTATTGCAGCCTTGTACTTGGGGGACGTAGACATACCCCAACAGTTTGAAATTTTTGATAAAACATCTCGGTTATCGGATCAAGTTTTAAGCCAAGCAAGAGGTGAGGGGCAAGTTGAGAATGGCCAGGTGGAAACATTTGATTACATCATTGTTGGAGGTGGTTCAGCAGGAGCAGTTCTGGCTAATCGACTAACTGCATCTGGAGAATATCGTGTGCTCCTTTTGGAGGCGGGTGGAGATCCCAATCCAATAATGGAGGTGCCGTATGCGCAGAGATTTTATTGGAAACCGAATCCAATGGATTGGGGATACTCGACAGTGAAGCAAAATGGGTCATGCGGTTACACAGATGGCTATTGTCGATGGCCAAGGGGAAAAGCTTTGGGTGGGAGTAGCTCCGTGAATGGTTTGTTATACAATCGGTGCAAACCTGTGGACTATGACAGATGGGCGGAGTTTACGGGTGACTCTAGCTGGTCATGGGATAATGTCAAGGACACGTTCAACAGCTTGGAAGACTATCACGGCTTTTATGAAGCCACTGCAGGGGACAATCATGGGAGGGGTGGGGAAATGTATGTGGGGAAAATCGACTACATTCCTGGAGTAGAGGTTGTGGAGGAAGCGCTGAGAGAAAAGGGAATACCACTGGGAGACTTAAATGCAGGACAAGAGCTGACCTATGGCTTTTCCAAAATCGATTATAATATTAAGGAAGGTCGGAGATGGGGTACTTATCAGGCATTTCTGGAACCCATTTTGAACCGTACAAATCTTGTGATTTATCGCTACGCTTATGCCACTCGTGTGGAACTGATTGACGTTGGGGGAATGACAAAGAGAGCTACAGGAGTGACCTATAAACGACATGGGGCTGTATACACCGCAAATGCTAGCAAGGAAGTGATTCTAAGTGGCGGCACTGTCGAAAGTCCCGAGCTTCTCATGTTGTCCGGAATCGGAGCAAAGGCGCACTTGGAGGAAATGAAAATTCAGACTCTAATCGATCTTCCAGCAGAATCGGCATCGGGATATTGATTTCGATAGTACCTCCACCAGTGCCATTCATATTATGGGGCACTGTGATAACAAATTTTCTAATTTGACTGGTCGCATCGGTGATTTCAGTTCTATTTATTTCAGTAGTGGATTCCTCCTCCGCTTTTGGCATCATTTCCGGAGGATTTCGTGTGGTTGTCTCGATAATTTCAATTATAGGAGTTGTTATGGAAACGGGGTCAGCTTTGATCTTTTTTCGGGGCCGAGGTGGCGCGGCTTCGGGATACCTCGCTTTCAATAGCTACAAGATAAGCAGATAAAAATTATTCCCTAAGGTATACGCTTACAAAATCAAAAAAAAGTTTTATTGATTTACCGTTACAACTAGTTCTGACGCTTTATCGACTATCGCTGCACTTGTAAAATTATTGATTCCCAATCGATTCGCAATCTTTTCTCGGGCTAATCTGTCCTCCAAATCGTCTTTATCTTCTTCCTCCGGCTCCGGTGTACCTTTTGTCGTTGAGCCTACTTGCTCCTCATCATAAACGTCATCAGTATCTTCCTCATCCTCCTCATCTTCTGTCGTATCTTCTTCTCCCCCTTCTCCTCCCGGTTCCTCCTCTCTAGTAAACTGGGGAAATGCCCATGTCTACTTAAAAAATCAAAAAATCATTACATATTTATTTTTATAAAATATTATTCAAAATCAATTTTTAAAGCTTACCTGAGCAGATATAACCATTACAGATAAAATGAAGCCGAATACAATTTTCGTCAAGTCCTTCATTTTCTAACTGGCTCTTATACAAATCCACCAAAATGAAAGAGAAAATGTTCAATCCATCAAAAAATGTCGATAAATTATTCACGTGGGCGATTATGCCT
>JAQIXX010005162.1:0-14529 GCA_034700605.1 Willowsia nigromaculata | reverse complement strand
TGCCAGCATATCATATAGCCTTTTTTATATCTCACTCTCTTCTGGTGCGTAGATACAACTAGCTCCTGCTTTTCGCATCGAATGAAAACTCTTTCATTCTCTCTCGTTTATGTAATATCTCTCTTGATTTTGGAGCTCGTCCGACCAACGAAGCGAGCAACGTGTGTGTACTCTCATTCATTCATTTCCAGTGGAATTTTTTCTTGCTGTTGTGGATGATTGTTATAATGAGTATATGTTTGTAACATATATATACACACGCTGGCGGAGTAACGAAGAATTCAATTTTTTGTTAATCATCATCATCGTATTCTTCATCATTGTATCGCATTCCATTGATTTACAAACCAGTACACATGCAAACTTCTTTTTCTCTAGAAATTACGTGACAAAAATCCTCGTCCACGCCTATGTTTTTGCTGCTGATGATGAAGGAATGTGGTGCGAGTACATATATGAGATGTGGTAGTTGTGATCATGATGAATCCTTATAACAAGTATTTTACAGCATGTGCGAGAGTTTATTAAGGCTTAAATGCACAGACATGTATGGATTGACTTACATTTCGCTTTGCTTTTACTCGCTTGAAGAAACTTGACAAGCTGTCAAGTGTTGACTTATTTTGGAAAATTACACACTCATATGCACAGCCAAAAGAGACCATGCCCCAGAGAATAGCAATATGGAAATGTTCACTGGAAAGTAGAAATTATTGTCGCATTCAGAGTTATGAATGGAAGTACATGAGATTGCTTTTAAGAAAATACCTGATCAGTTGTACATTTTTTGACAAAGTAACCAGATTTTCTATCCGAACGAACAGAGGAACGTAGTATGCATAAATCATACCTACTTTCTTCATTCTTCTCTACTTATCTTTCACCATGAAGAAAATAATAATCATAAAAGTTTCGTTTGCCTTGGATTCAAATCACACTATTCTTATTCTTCGAGCCCGTGTAGTGGACTATTTATAAGCATCAAGGACAGAAACGCTAGATGAAATGAACTGATACGTAATTTAGCATGATTTGATTATGTAATGACTTCACTTTACAAGTAAATTGTGGTCTGCTCGCCTGTACAGCGTTACCCCCTATGGAAACTCTCTGCAACCAAACTGCAAATAAAAACTGCTCAAAAGGGTTGACCTCATCAATCCATTCAAGTTCATGAGTTATCTTTCTAATTCACATATTTTAACTTGGAATATAATATACTTTCTCCGTGTATTTTTCTCCAGAGACATGCATACATTATTGTATCTATAAAACTCAAGCATTTAGTTGGAATATGGTTGCTATCAAAATGACACTTATCACTGGGTAAAAAATTGAGCAAATGATCTAGTCTGTACCTTAAATCTCTACACGAAATCTTTTTTCTTCTGTTTTTCTATTCCTGCTAAAATAAAATGTTTTTGTTGCTGGGAAAGCTAAATGGAACAGCATTACTGCCCTCACTAGTTGTTCCATAAGATGGAGAGAGAAATACTATCAGTATCATCACCACGTGCTGCTTGCTCTATTTTTGGAAAAATTGAGAGCGCTTCGGTTACTAGAAGCATGACTATTGTCGGGAATAAAGGAAGTAAAAAGGAATTTTACGTATGCATGAGGGCGCAAAACTATGTAATCGGTCGGTGATGTACTTGCAGCAGCACAACGATCAGCATGTAGCAGTCACAATCAGTCGTATTAGTTGTTATGCGTAAACACACAATCAATATAAAAAATAAGTTGTAAAGTAATATAGTTAGATTGCTTTTAGTAGGTGGCACATAGTACTCACTACTATGTTTCCCGAACAAGTCATGCTTATATACAACCATTATCCATTTCCATTAAAGTTTCGTTTTAATGTGAAGGAAAGTGAGAGCGGCAACGACGCCTGCAGAAAACTTAAGCAGGAGAGAGGGAGAAAACACTCGCTTCCTGTAACTTCTATGTAGCATTTTTATACAAAATTTTATGTTTGCATTCACACCGTATCTCGGTAGTGGGACATAATATTACACTGTACTCATATACATTATAGGGATGAATAGAGTATAAATAGGTACATAGGTATCCCCTTAGTAGATGTATATTTGGAAGTGAGTTCCATTCCTTTTTATTTTGTTTCCACAGCTACCCCCGTTGGGATTTTACAAGTTGAAAGAGAATTACTGTTAACCTGCTCTGCTTGGTAAATGCGTATTTTTTGAGGGATTTTCCGTAGCATCAAATATCATGAAACCCCAACTCACCTCATCACTTCAGGGATTTACACAAACAAAACTGCTTCTAGTCTCCTTGAAAATGCATCATGAGTGAATGTATTTTTTTACATCAAAATATCACCAATGTAGGTACACATTTTTATTACAATTTACATACTTTCCATATGAAAGTAACAACGTGTGTAATAAGTAAAAATATCAGTTGTAATTGCAAGGCCATTATGGATTACAATGATAAAAAGATGATTTTTGTAAAAGAAAAGAAATTACGCAATTCGGAAATATACGCTTTCACTCAGCTTAAAAATGACCTAAAAGTATTTTAAAAGTATAGATAGCTCAACTAAAGATGAAGATAACAGTAGCAGAGCACCATGTGAAAATTTGCGACATTCAACGCATTTTATGAAAATAAACTAAGAAAATTTTAATTCCCCCAATCGTCCACATTTCATTTACAGCTACCAGGAAACGGGAATTTCCCTAATTCATTAAAACAGCCATCTAAGAAAGCTCTACTACTTGCTGCCAAAAGAGTATCACACTCACACATGAGCATGACTCAACAATGCAATGCACAATATGAGTTCTAACTCTTGATGAAGCTATAATAATCAAAAACTTTCACGCAATCTGTTTCGCCCATTCTGAAAACTAAAATGGCTAATAAAAAGTACAATAAACACAAAGAAATCCCATATTTTCATCTTTGTTTACTTTCCGCCAAGTACATGGCAAACTGTCGTTGCTCGAAATGTACGTGTGAGTACATGGTGCCAAGCAAGTTTTTAGCTCATTAACGAAAGTCTTCAGAGATTCATTGAGAAAGTAACGGGGAGTGAGAGAGAAAAGAAAGAAAACGGGCGAGTGAGGGTCGAGTTTTTGAGCAACTTTTGAGTCTTATTATGTTGTAGTTCGTGTTTCAAGTTCCAAGCTACTTGTTTAAAATGAAAAGTAAACAAATTACGTTTTCCCAAGCTGCAAAGCGAAAAATATCTCCGTTGCTTTAACTACCCAACTTACATACATTCCGCACACTATCTAACTTTCTTTTTACACATGCCAACAACAAGCGTAATAATATACGCGTAAGTACAACGCTATGTGTAGCGATCGCATAAAAGAAGGAAATGAAAAAAGTAGTGGCAGCGGCGCAGGTGAATGACTACTTTTTCCCTTCTGTATATCTTTTTTTTCTTATATTTGCCTTTTCATGCCTCAGTTTCTTTTCCTACTTTCTTCTTGACTCTTTGTACCCTCAGTTGCTAGACAATGGCATTGCCATCAACAAAAGGAAAAAGAGCCCAGCAGCTTGTCTGGAATGGTTTACGTAATATGTCGTGAGGTCTTCGCAGTGCGAGTCGACCGACGGTGTGTGTGTTTGTTTGATGTGTATACTATCTTGGATGAGTACACGGGTCTGCTAATACATTGCGTATTCTTGCAGACAATGTCTACGGTCGTCTACGAATGTGTAGGTACGCGCCAGCAGCCTCAGCAGAGTTTCTTTATCGTTTTTTTTGTATATGTAACTGTCTGTATACTCCTGCATAACGGAGACTGGTTTTTGGCGGGACTCCACTTGCTTCTCTACTTTTCTCTCTGGGTAGCATACAATTTCATGTTTTCAAACACTTATAAAGGCACTCACTCACAGCCAAAGGAGAATGCTTTTTCTCCTGTGTTTGTGTAAGTGTGTAGAGAAGTCTAAAACGGTAAAAGAAGGGTTATATAATATGCATTATCATCCCCATGATCATCATCCTAAACAGTGGCAAGAGTGAGAGGGAGAGAGTGCTAGCTAGAGAGCTAGCAGCAGAAGTAAAGTAGTCTCGCAAATATGTATATACACACACAACACACACACTCACAGCACAGCTATCGATACCATTCGGATGGGAAGAATTAGGGAGCGATAAAAACCGAGAAGGAGGACGTTCACCTCTTTTTGCCTGCGAGAGCGTCAAAATAATATTTCTTCACTATTCCCTCAAATTCATGGCCATTTCTACTACTACAGGCAAGAAAAGCTTCCACCGCCGCCGCCGCCACCACTATTTATATCCCTGTCTGTTATTTCTGTATTATGTGTCTACATTTCACTCGCTATGATATGAGCTTACTTCTTTCCAAATATAACTTGCTATTCTACAACCACCACCACCACCTCTCCAGTCTCTCGACAAAACAATGTTTTTTCTCTTCTTTCTTTTATCCTCTAAAAAGCATGCCGTGGTAGTAATAGTTGTAGTAGTAGGAGAAGCTTAGTAGTATTCCACCGACGGTTGTTTTTCCCCTAGCCAGACAGTCGAACACACACTGCAATATACATTATGTGTACATGCTTTCACACAAGTTATCAATGCCATTATTACTTGCTCTCAGCAGACTGCAGACAAAAAGAGGCTAGCAAAAGGAAAAAAAAGAGAAAAACATAACGCCAGAGTAGTCATCATCATCATCGTCACCACCGCCGACAGAAAAAAAGTTGTACGCTCCCCTTATATTTCCTCCGAAAAATAAGGGGAGCGTACCCAGACAATGTATTAGGAATAATAATATATCTTTAGTTTTGTATGTACAACAAAAGGGATGAGGGAAATATCTATATAATACCACGCCTGTCTAGCGATTTTTTTTGAGGAAGCGAGAAAGAGAGAGGGAGCAAGGGAGACAACGACGACACACGCGCTTTTTGCTTGATAGAGCGTATATATTTTTCTCTGATCTCTTAACGCAGAGGGAAAGATTATGAGGAAAACTCGGAAAGCATTTACTGGAATAAGAAGGAATTCCTTCGAAGAAAGGAAAATTCTTCATCATCATACATAGGGAAATATATAAGACAGTGCTACTGCACCACTACCACAAGGATTGCTGCGGCGTCTTGTGTGCTGATGATGATGGCTGGAAATGGGATGAATACAAGGAGGTAGCAATGACCCTAGGAGCAATGTACATCGTTTCAGGGCAAAATATTTCACATTTGAAATTACACTTTAAATGAATAGTAGCGGTCGTACGGTCTATAAATTTCGGATTTATTGGGATTCTACACAAAAAATATGTAATGGTGCAAAAATATTCAATGTAAAACAATAATTTGATGCTATCGCCACTTTCCAGAAGAATTTACTGATTTTATAATGCGTAAGATTTACGTCTTGAGTAAAAGCCCCCTCCAAGGGAGTGTAGTATTTATTCTGCATTGGGATAATCGCATATCGTCTCTGGAAAATCATGTGCTTTGAAACATAATATGTGCATATAATAAACTTCTCATATTTTCTTTATTTTCCGCCAGAATCTCTCTAAATTAGCCATCGGCAGAATGATGAAGAAAAGCCGCAAGTTTAACAAAGTAATTAAAAATCATCAACTTGGAGTTTGAGATATAAAGCAGTAATTTCATTGACAATGTAACCGCAATATGAGGAGTAATAAGCTGGAACGATTACATAATTAAAAGCCAGAACACTGTTTTGATTTTAGTTCCGTCTTCCATCCACTTATTCCTATGGTGGTTCTGTTGCAGGATTCTTCAGTGTGTGCCTAAGCTCCATAGCTCCCTCACTTGATGATGATAAATCATTGGATTTATTTCCTTGGGATGAAACACGTGCATTAATCCGAGAGATGAAAATGATGTTTTACTTGATATTATTATCATCATCAACTCAGCCATCCATCCTTGTTCTTTTCTTCCTGCGAAAACACTTTTGTGTGGAAAAGTGGAGTAGAAGGGTGGAACATTCATGGAATATATACGAATTCCAGATGCCATCAAAGCTTTGTCAGCACAATACACTGGAAATAAAATAATAAGAGGTACTCTGCACACTTGAGCCTTTCAAAGAAAAAAATATAAAGGAATTCCGAGAGAGAGAAGTAATAATGCCGCTTTGAAGGGAAAGTAAAGGAAATGGTTTCGCCTTTTTAAAAACAAGAGGACGATGGTATCGAGAGAAAATAGGAGAATTTTTGTGTGTATCTCATCGTGAAATATTACAAAGTATGGTTCAAAATAGCAAGTAAACAATGAGTATTTATGGGGAGATGGATGAGATAATCAGGACAAGGGGTGTCCATCATAAACCATGGAAACTTATAAATAAAGCCATATAATAATAAAAGCATCTTTTGAAAATAATGGAACCAGAAAAGTATGGTGGTGTTAATGTATATATAATGGTAAATGGAGGGATGACAGGAGAATAAAGGATAGAGTATTGATCTGTTTTTCCGGCGAGACTTTCACTTTCAAGGAAAAACTATCATCTTTCCCGGG
This sequence comes from Willowsia nigromaculata, assembly GCA_034700605.1. Classification (NCBI taxonomy): domain Eukaryota; kingdom Metazoa; phylum Arthropoda; class Collembola; order Entomobryomorpha; family Entomobryidae; genus Willowsia; species Willowsia nigromaculata. Next base: position 8,019 of record JAQIXX010005162.1, on the reverse strand, counting down.
ACGACCATGTTTTTCTCGTCTCGGATTTTCCTTCAGTGCTTTTACGTTTGTTGTGATGAGTGGTCTATTGACTGAAGCCTTTTATTTCTTCAGCAGAGCAAATGTGCTCAATAGCTTTATTTTTCATTTCTCTCGTGTTGTTTACAAACAACAAGGAAAGAATGATAATGACAAAGAGAGAAGAAGATGATGCTGTGCTGATGATACTTATCGTATCAACCACTCAGACTTCCTCTTGACTGAGCATCCTTGATAAACTTCATCTCTTATTCACAACTCGACTCTCCCCAGACTGGTGAGGATCGGTAGGTAGGTACATTATGTTTTCCTTCAGTATACTTGACTTGAGTGTATACTGTATCCGTAACTTTACAAGAAATCCACTTGCGTACAGACTCTTACGCGGAGAGAGGTTCAACAAATAATATTTTTTTTATTTGAGCATCTTATTTAAATTTCGCAAATGAAAGGTGATGATTCTCAGTTTATTTCAAAACCAGAATGTAGTTTTATTGGAATTGCGAGTAGCTTTCTGGAAAACAGTTTTTCCAAAATACCTATACTTCATGGAATGCAAGGCCGTATCTCTATGCGAGGCTATTGGGTAAATACAGAATACGCAGAATTTCCCTCCTTTCCCATGTACTGGGACGTGTGCAGTGAAATTCGTGGGATTCGTTAGAAATTTGGTGAAATCGTCTACCTTCCTGGAAAAAGGAAGCCCCAGCACATGGACTCATTATTACATAAATGCGTTATCAATGTATGTATAATACATTTAATGGTACAGTTTTCACTGCGCTCCTTTTTTGGCTCGCACGCTGATAGTAAATGAAATTTTGATGAGAATAACAGCACCTACCGGGAAATAACCAGCAGCGTGTAGAGCAGCCTCACGCGAGAGGTTACCGTTTCATGCTGCTCCTGCCTGACGGCCTTTCCGTTGTATAATACTTTATTAGAAAACATCAGTGCAAGTGAGCGATATCCAATCAATGTCAGAATCTTATTATTCCTGCTGTCTCTCAAACTCATTCATGGAACGAGTGGAAGAGCTGTTCTTGGAAAAACTACACGCGCTCCTGGCAAGAGAGTACGCAGAAATCTACACCTCTCCACTAAAATTCAAATACGACTAAATTGGAATTATATCTAAGGCAATAAGTGCTTTCACAGGAAAGGAGCAATCATGTTGACGTGTTTTAGTAGACAACGAGCATAATGACCTTTCACAGTTAAATAGCATTATGCTCAAGTTGATACTTTACCTTTATGATGATGCATTACTATGATTTCGTACTTTTCCAGTGAAATCAAATTGAAAACTGATAAAATATATTTAATAAGTCTACATCTACGCATTCGTCAAATTCCAAGAAATGACGTGCGACACTGGGGACGCTTTTCAACAATTTCCATAACTTTCGTCATCATATTCATGATCATTTTGTAAGAAGCCTAACTTGACGCTTGACGTCATAGTCATGAGCCTTTTTGTTAGTGGTGACGATATATCCCAACTGAAAAAGGGAATAGTTGTGAGTACTATACCGTATTATTTAGCTTGGTGAGGATTGGAGGGAGCAGTAACAGTAGCAGCTACTTCCTGCTTTCACAGAAAAGCCTGTGTCTTCCCATTTATCATGATTCCAAGCAGCCACACACATATAAGCATACCCTGTAGTGGGAAAGCGCGCTTTCTCTTCCCCTTTCTCTCTACTTTATTTCGCCGAAAAGCTGGCTTAAAGCAACCTAAGCGCCTCTACAAGAAAACGAGAAAAGTCGAAGGACACTTTCCGTAGAAAGCTTCTTGGAAAGTTACTATTCTTTGCAGCTGTTGTGGCGCGAGGCTTTTGTGCTCTCATTCTTCGCTTGTGTTAATATGTATAGTTATACGGAAGCATGTCTTCCCATATGAATGCATATATGTAGATGGAAGGCTGTTTGAGAAAGGAAAAAAAAGAGTGGTGCACAATTCTTTTCTAAGTATTGACTTTCTTCTTTGTTTCGTTTCCCGATTTTTAAGGATAAGCTCCATTTTTGGCAGTCTTCCTGTATCACAACCTCTTGCTCTACCTGGCTTTCTTTAGCTCAGTTACTGGATCCACGACGATGGTCGTCTCTATGTTGAAATATGAATGAGTGAAACAATATCAACATTGGCTTATTGCTTGGCTCTTTTCATACTCGTCCCACAACCACTACTACTACGACTCTTATTTGTTTTCCTTTGAAGCCTTTCATGCAGTAGTCGAGGACCTTTGACATTTCTCTAATATTTGCTTTCACTTTGCCTCCCGCTCGCTCTCTTTTTTCATTCTTTATCACTGTGCTGGTTTCTCATAGAGCTCACTTACTTTGTCTCTCGCTCTTTCACTCGCACTCCCAGACACAAAGTGAGCCCTTTTAAAAGCATATTATTTCATTTAAGTGCTTTCAAGTAGTTTCTCACTCCTTATACTTCTTCCTCAAACACTAAAAGCGTGGGGGTTTTCATTTGAGTTGAAGCTGTAAATCTTTAATGTGTAACCTTCAAACATACTACAAGTTACTCCTTTAGCTTAGATATAGGAGATTTAAAAGGGGAGTTAGAAAAGTGAAAATCATTTGATGACATGACGTGTCTGAGTTGATTAAAAGTCAAATCATATTGGTTACAAAAACAATAATATATAATTATAACGTCAGAATTATAACTTCCTTGCTGGGTAGCCAACAAGTAGGGGTCTGATACAGCGTCCTTTACATTTACCTAGAAAACTCCTCGTAGAGTTGCTGAACATCCTTCATTTTACGTAGTATGGCGCCCATTAATTGGACTACAAATTTTAAAGATGTGCTAAATGCCTAGAGGCAATGTTCTAACACAATAGTTGGCATAAAAGGGTTCAGTCTTTGGAGTAGTTTATTATGTTATATTATTCGCTATGTAAACTTTCCGGCATGAATACGACCAATGGATTGAGATGACCAACAAGGACCAGATTGATCCAGAAGACTAAAATATCTTTCAAATTTGAGACCGATAACAATTTTACAGATTCAGGAATCTACATTACAATAATAAACCATTTGCAAGCAATTGGCTCTTTCTAAAATTTTGTATAACTCATTATCCGTTTTCATTATCCCTGAATATAGTTTACCAATCATTGAAACGGGGTTTCAAAAACATTTGGCTGAATGAATGTTTGGGCCCTGTGAAAATTTAGAAGCCGTACTTTATTCTATTTTGATTGCTTTTGTTTAATGTTTGTGATGATATAGAATTGGTTGTCGATGTATGCACAAACAACGACATTTGTAAGCATGTTGCCCAATTAATGGGCCAGACTGTATTAAATTAGCTCGTTTCATTTCAAAAAGAATGAAACCATTGCAAGGTGTATCCAGTCTACTTTCTCCTTGCCTTTGATCTGCACTCACTAGAAGCTTTGTGGGAAGCCGACAAATCCTAATACTCTAATTAAGCTTTCAGAAATGACTATTTAATATGCAAAAATATTTTAAGATAACCAGATCAGCTTCAACTTCACTTCTCATTAGAAAGTTGATATCTCCCATGTTTGTTCACTCTACTCCATTCATCTGCTAGAATACACGCTTCAAATTTCAATTAATTCTTCCAGAGTCTTTTAATACCTCAGGCCTGAGACGTATTTTTTTGTTCACAAATTTATGTGTTTTATTTCTCCGACTGCTTTATTTAGATAGGTTTATTCAAATGAAAACTAATTGCTTTTGTTTTTACATAAATACATTTTAACCTCAAAGAAGTCTGAGTCTAAGAATTCCCGCGACACATTAATTTTCTTAGGCAGTTTTCTCGATACAAAACTAATTTAGAGAAATGACTTAGCACGATTCGCTTTCTCTTTTATGATATTAATTATAATTATTGTTCTCACCAGTATCTAAGCACTAGTCATTAAAATGTTCTTCTAGCCACTGCCTATCTACTTTAGCTTGTGATTCATGTCTATTTGTTGTCAATCCATAATCCATAGCATTTATACAATAGAAAGTCTCCAACACAGACATTAGTTTGCATTAATGTGAAAAACAATAATATGTTTTAAGGTCCAATCGTTTTCTATTTGCTGAGCTATGCATGGCAATATGTTTCAGCTCAACCTCAAAGCCTTGGGGGAAGGTGGAACCACACTGATAGCAAAAAGATTGTAACAATTTGATTTATGCATTGCCTATTTCCTAATGAGCAAAATGTACTAGTTAATTATGCATGCCGTGGAATTCTCAGCATTGCTATTTTTATTGGTCATTCTAACGAATAAATTAATGAAAGGCATAACAGAACAAAAGAGAGAAAAACTACTGCTGGTAAGAAATCAAGTATGGCCTGGCCCATCTGTACAAGTTGGGAAACCTGTTAATATTCAACTCTATTTATTGGCAGTTGGCAGTTAAATCCAAAACGTTTCCAATTTCTCTGGCGACCTTCGAAAACTAACGTGACTTCGTAGAACGTAGCTTCTTTCCTCTATCATATCATTCACCCAATAGTTCCTTTATAATTATAACGAAGGAAGTTATAAATAGTAACCGAGGAGGAAAACATTTTGCTCCAGTTTATTCTATATACACCCTCCTACGCCTCCTCCTCCCACAGAACATTACTTATTCCCCATCCTCCACAATATCTAGGTACATAGTTGCCATCCTGCTGTTCCCTTGCCTTGAGTTGAACCAAAACTCAAAACTAACTGCCTTTTCTTCGTATGGTACAGACTTAATGCAAGCATGTAAAGTGCCTACATGGCTTTGTAAACAGAGAGCTATAGCTTTTGTATTGTTCCTCTTTTCTGGTTGGAGTTCCTCCAGTTTTTTCTCTCCCTCCATCATCATCATCAAGATAAGTGTACGTTTGCCTTGAGATCGCCTTGCCTTTGCTCCAAAATCTTACAAGTCGATGTAGAAAGCACCTACAGAATACGTACACAACAGAAAAACACAACCATGCATGGTTGTTGCCACTTACCCTATCATCATCTTACTTTCTCGCTCATCCTTCCTTGCTGTTTTCGAGAAGATGTAACACTCGGCACTCTTTGATTTCTCCTCTCACTCAGCTCTCTATCCACCAGACTTCCTAGTTTTAACGCCTACATTTCATAGTACTTTTTCCACTAGTCTATGCTCAGCTTACTGGTAGTGGTAGTAATGGCATTGCAGAGGATATGAAACCGTGATCTGAGAATCATGTGGATGTCCCGATAGAACAATTTTCTTATTTCTCTAGAATCTCCTCCTTCCTACCTCTCGCCTTCCTTGCACGTGGTGTGAACATGTTCAACAGAAAGTCGATATTATCTTAACTTCAAAGAAGGCTTGCAATTTGCACACGTTTCTCGTGTTTCGCGCTTTCATAGAAACCCAATTTAGGTATGGCGTACTATTGTCGAGTGTCGGGTTCTCTCACAATAATTGTATGCAATTTTAAAAAGCGATTAAATAGTTTATGACTAATTTCCTAGTATTATTATACCATTCCGCATGCAATACATTTTTTTCACAGTTTAAAAATTTCCCGTTCAATGATTTTTATTGTTTGCAAGAGTGAATTAAGGAATAAGGAATATAATATGTTTATGCAACTAATTAGTAAAATAATAATGTTAAGCAGAAGAACATAAGAAATCGCTTTTGTTTGTGTACGATTATATAATATACATGGTAAGCAACGCATATGTAAATTAGTTATTGTGAAAAGAAAAGATAATTGTGCAAGAAATGTTTTTGTATGTAAATTTTAATGCTTAAAAAACAATTGCCAAATCATCAAAACATGAACGACGCACATATATGTACATAATATACTTCATCATTATTGTGGCAAATTATTTCTCTTGAAGCCAAGCCACTACTACCAACCAACATACCAGCAAGTTGCACAAGCAAGTGGCAAAGGAACAAAAAGAAGACACCGTTGCGCCACCCAAACACAGGCAGAGGAACCTTCCTTTGCAATATCTGCTTACTTTAGCACGCAAAGGAAAAATTTACTGCAGCTTACTTCGATGTGTCAATGGCTATGACTTTCAAATCATAATATTTAAACGATCCCAACTGCATTTAAAGTTAAACATACAAAAAACTTTAGACCGGAAGAGCACAAATTAAAACGGTGTTACTTAATACAGCATGCAGGATAATAAAATTATTTAAAATAGAATTCAATTTAGCAGCAACCTTTCTTCTATGAATCATGAGTGCAATTTAGTTCTCTTTTATAATTTCTACTTTATCATCCAAGAAATCAGCAAAAAATATTCCATTTCATTAACATTCGCCAGGATATTGTTGCTCATGTTTTTAAAGATGAGGAGAGAAAACAGAGAAGACAAGAAAGGATTCAACTGGGGCAATCCAAGAACGTATCCGACAGAATGAATCATTACCAAATCAGTACAATGTCCGGAAGGTAAAGAGAGGACATAATACATAATACGAAAAAATCCTACACGGACGTATTTTCATTTTTATGATAATATTTTTTATATACGGTAAATACTTGGCAATCTGAATGTTGAGAAATTATGATGATAGCTGTTCTCTTTTATTTACTATTTATTTACTACGACTACTACATACCCAACCTACACGAGAAAGGATGCTACGGTGTGTTCTCACACAATAGGTGAAACAACATTTCTATTACTTTGAAGAAGGTGGAGGGCAACGGCAGTAGTAATCATAGTCTTCGTCATGCCATGTCGCAACGTTATACCAGGTACTATTAAATCAAAATAAACTGCGTAGTAAGCACAAGAAGTTCATTGTTCACCTGAAATTTGCCTTGCATACAAAAAAACAACCAAAACAAAAGTATTACTATTACTACTACTACTACTACGAGTAACTATACAATCCGAGTACTACGACACTGCCAAAAAATGAATTGCAAAATTTGAGTTGGTTCGTTGATTTGATGATCCTACATGCATACCTACGTATACTGGTTGTTGTATAATAATAATAATGAGAATAGTATACAGCAATCTACGTCAGTCAAGTCAACCTTTCAATTCATCTATGTATACTATGATGACGAGTAAGTATGTAGTGGAGATTTTTTTGTGTCGGCGGCCTGACAAAGAGTTCTAAAAAGTTCTAATACCTGCATACGTCGGTGTGGAATGGTATGCGTCATCGTCACAAGGTGAGTATCGGTGGTGCTTGCTTAAAGACGATTTTTACCTGCACCAACGTTTTTATTATGAAATTGCAAAACTCGGTATCATTGTCAAAATGACTTGCATGAATGGCATCATCGTATGGTTGTACATACGAGAATATTTATAGCTTAAGCGAATATGCATAATTTTCGTTTGTAATTTTAGATTTATTGGTTATTAAAGAAAAAAATATAAGAGCTAGTACCAAAGAAAGTCAAAAGCAATTAATTAGGGACAATTCAGAAGGCAAGGATTGTGTTAATTGTTGGCGATAAGAGGGTCATAATTCAAAATCTTACCGTTAGCAAGTTTCATATATATGCCCATTCCAGTGTAATATGGCCACAATTTAAAACTGCTATTTGGCATGCAAATTTGCCATGTAATAATAGATATTCTAACATTAAAAAAGTAAGGTATATGGGTTTACCTGAGTTAATATGCCCCGAAATTGAGAAATATTGTGTACTCATTCGTCGTTTTAAACACAAGTTATGCTACTCCGCTGAAAAGTTTTCATTTAGTAACCATGCATACGTGACATACGTAAGTTGTTGTCGTGATAAAGCTATTAGTTGACAGTAATAATAATGAATAAGATCATTAGTTATGTAATATGAAAGGTATGCATTCGCATTGCAATAAGATATTTTATGTACTTATAGCTGGAGCCCTAAGCGTTTGTGTGTGGAAGAATTTCATCAGAAGAATTCTATTAGGCCATAGCTAAATGTGTATGTGACATTTACGAAGGTTGTACCAGAAAAGATGAGTCAACTTTGATAATGTGTATCTCAAAGACGACTTCTTCAATTCAGCCGAT
>JAQIXX010005161.1:0-14530 GCA_034700605.1 Willowsia nigromaculata | reverse complement strand
ACAATTACAGGTTTTCCATACCACTGGATTTCGATTCGGATTATCATTACTATGATGACGAGGAAATTCAGGATGATCTTAAACTCCACCCACGCAATCCATTTATAAGCCGTTGCGTAATTGCGACAGCGACAGACCCGGAAGACAAGTACAGAGATGAACAATATTTTTCAAATGTATTTCCAAAATTCTTAACTGACTTCGGCCAGCATATTTTCCACTTCAATTTAAAAACTACTGAAAATTTTCGATACAACGATTCACTTCTTTGCTACAAAATATGTTTTCAAATCCTGGCAAATTGCCCATTATTGAAATCTTTCATAATTTCCGGTAGTGTCAAAAAGAAATTTAAAAATGCATTATCTCAGAGTATAGAGCCCCTTCCAGTACACTCATATTTGGAGTCATTGACTGTGGACACAAACCATCCATGTACACGCGAGTTCCAAAATAAGCTTGTTGAAAAATATAGTGGACAGCTAAAGAAATTAAGTGCTAAATTCTGGAATTCTTCTAGCTATCATAATTTGTGTTGGGACAGTCTTGTGGAACTTGAAGTGAAAAGAAGCGTATCGGATGTGATGTTAATTAGTTTGATGGAGATGAGAGTGTCTCTATTAGAGAAATTAACAGTTACTATTTGACAGCTAAGCTTAGAACAATTGGTACACTTGATTGAACATTTTCCTAAACTTGACAGTTTGAAACTAAGGTTATCTAAGGAATTCCCGGGTTTTAGTGACAATGAGATCTTAAGTATTCGCCTGGATAGTTTAAAAAGCTGCTTTGCAATTACCGTCATAAGCCTAGACACATCTAGTTTGGAATATGAGTTGTCTTACAATTTTCTAATTTTGTTCCCATTTCTGAAGAAGATTTGCCTACGAGTGGATGCTGGAATAGTAAATGACAAAGTGGATGAGCCTATTACTTATCCGGAGTCTGACGTATTTCAGATTTTTGAAAACATATCTGATGATTATAAAGAAAGAAAAATGTACAGGAGCGAATTGTGGGATAAAATCGAGACCATACTAAAAATTGAAATTTTACGAGTAAGATACGAGAAAAAAGGCGATGAAAATAGAAGTTTTGAAACATATTAGCCATACACAAGGGAGCAGTACAATAGTCAGAAGTGGGCTACTGAAGATTTGCTCAAGTATCATATAAAATGTATGGAAAATGAAACTAAGCGTCAGAGCAAGATAAAGGCATGCAACTTAAGGCAAACGTTTAGGACTTTTAAGTTAATTGGAAATGTGACAAAGAAGGACACAGATGACATTTTTCCTGAGAGGGTACAAAAAATATTGATTAAAAATTAACCATTTTAAAACTTTTATTCGCAATTTTGAAGAATATGTGTGAAAATCAAATATTTTTAAATTTATCCTCAGATATGGAAAACCATCCTGGAAAACTTACACGACAACAATGACCTCCTAAGCTGTTCAGGAGCTCCAAAGTATTTGCAAAAATGCTTGAAGACACCAAGTCAGAATGGCTATTTGGAAAGATATTTATGCTAAAAATTTATTATAATTTAATTCAAACGACCAGATATTTAAAACTGTTACTAAAACTTCATGAATGCACTGAATAAATGCATATAAATATTGATTCTAGGCATTTCCAATACTGCACAATCATCTGGAGATGTCGGATGTTTTGAACTGTAGACCTGTCTGCAAAAACTGGTGCAATGGCGTAGACCAATTCCTGGAAAGCTACTATACTGTACCGGAATGTCCAAAGAATCCTCTATAATGAGTATAATGGCTTATGCAAGAAATCTGATGAATTTCCCTATTCATACAATTTTTTGTTCCCACGAGATGAAGAATATGAATATTACCATGACGTGGTTGAGGTTGACCTTGAACTCAACCCAAGAAATCCTTTTATAGGAAAAAGCGTATGTCTCTTTTTGTCATCAGATCATTAGCGTTTGCGAGAGATTTCAGAATTTTTACATAAATTTGGATCCTACATTTGACATTTTAGCCTTGTTGGTGAAAGCGAAGAAGACATGAAACCTGTTCTTTTGGGCCCTAAAAGATACGTACGAATTATTTACTTGATTCTGAAAGGTTGTCCAAATATTCGAAGTCTTTATTAATCAAATATTCACATTTACTAGCCTCACAAAGGTCTGGCTTTTATGGGTCTTATTCCTAACAGTAAGTTTCCTGACCTTCAATATTTTGAGAGCATTCATATGGTCGGGAATAATAAGGAAGGAAAAAAGATTCAAGACAAAATTTTGCAAAAATATGGGTCTCAACTGCGTTGCTTTTATACTTCCATGTGGAGTGAAGAATTGCTGATGAATTTTGAAAAGTTGGAGGAACTTCATGTATCTCAAAAGAACTCCAAAAAATGGTTTGATTATCTAGAAGACATTAAAGCTCCCAATTTAAGGAAACTAGATTTAATATTGGATGGAAAGGAGCCAGTGCTAAAACCCATGTTGCTTTAACCAATAAATTTCCTAACATTAATACGTTAATCCTCAACCTTTGTGAAAATTTTAAGGGCTTTTCTGCAGAAAAAGTTATAAACCATAGGTTTGGCCTTTTTTATCCTCCAGGGTTAAAGGATTTAGAAATTGTTACTAGGCGGAACTACAATATTTCATTTGACCTTCTGCTTTTCTTTCCATACTTAAAACGTTTAAGTACTATTAACAATTTTAGCGTGGAAAAGAAAAGGCGAGATGAAATGACACAAAAAGAAAAGAAGTTCTTCTGCTGTCATGGTACAGAGAGCAGCAGTAGTGATGAAGAAGAGTGCAATGAAATTTCTACAGAAAATACCGAAGAAATTCAAGTCAGGACTGCGAAAACCACTGGGGTTATTAAGTTGCCGAGCAGATTTTGGATTCAGGACGGTAATAGTTATGAACAACAAATAATTGAGAATATCCGGGAATCAAATATTTGGCAAGTATTACGATACTTGGAGTTACTAGAGTTAAGAAGTGTGACAAAGGAGGTTGCAGTCAAAAACTTAAAATTTAGGAGACCAAAACACATTTAAAAATTGTAATAAAACTAGCTCAATAACAACTGCCTCCAAGTAAGTGCCTACAAAGCTTTATATTTAAGTAATGTAACTGAAAAATTGTACTGATAATAATACTTGATACATGATTGTACTCTAGGTAAGAAAATGTATAAGTTTCAGGTTCACATTCAAGATTGAAATATTGCTTGGAGTATCTAGTCTAGCAAAGGAGTATCATTTTAAATTTATAATAGTGAATGAAATTTGATTTCACATGTGTATTTTATGAGCTGTACAAAAGCATCTGTTTTCCTATCCAATGTATTATGTTGAGTCCAGTAGATGAAACGACCATTGTATAAAAAATTGCAGCATTGCATGTGCAAAATAATTTTCATTCAGTTTTTTATTCTTCAGTAGTGTCTCTTGCGTGTTTACAAAGTTTTCTTGCAAACCTTTAAATAAAGTTTTAATTAAATCGGAAAATCGTTGCCTATAGTGTTCTGCAATTATTGTATGCAGGCAAGCCATTACATCATAACATTTCACATAATTTTAATTTGAGCAAACTCTTCATCAAGTTTTTATGTACAAGAGATCAGAAAGTCATTTAAAGTAGCTTTCATAAAGAGCAGATGTAAAACAAAATGAATGTGTATGATATCAGATTGAACCTAATACATATATTATGCAATTTGGATTCATTTAAAACCCAAATTTAGATTTCAGAGGGTGGCCATCAGGCAATCCCTTAATCCATTTGCGCAGCCCCACACACGTCACCGATAGAATAATAACAGTAGCTCCAATGAGACTCCACATGTCGGGTGATTGACCCAAAAAGACCATTCCAAATAGGAATCCGAAAAGTACATCAAGTGTCCTCGTTAAGGATACTGGTCCAGCTTGCTCAGATTTTAATGCAAGGATAAGTGCAATTTGCCCAAATATTGTGAGCAAAGCATTAGCAACAATAAGTCCCCACTCTGTACAATTGGCTGGGATCATGAGACCAGGTATCAGGAGGACAATTATTAATGTTTCAAAACTTCCCCATGCACCATATGCAAAAAACGTGACACTATAGTGGACCTTGCGACTGTAGCGGAGACAAATCATTGAGGTGGCTTTAAGAAGTGTACACCCCAGAGCGAATGCTGTTCCAATCTATTTCCATCAAATACAAATTTCAACAATTATTTATAAAACATTATTTATCTTAAAAATTACAACTTATTTTATAAACTGTACCATGGCATTATTTCCATAATCTTCTGTTCCAAAAATGATTGGTGGCTTCGCAATGGCAACAACGCCACCAAGTGAACAAACTGAAGCAAAAACTGTGAAGAGCCCACACCTCTCTTTCAAAATCACGCTTGCAAGAATTGCAACGAAAATTGGCTGTTTGAAACAAATATTTGCAAATTATATGATTTTGCACAATTTCATTTAGAGTTTCCTTTTTGCATATTTTCATACATAAGTGGAGGTGATCGTCAATGTGTCTGCCATGGGAAGATACTTAAGTGAGAAATAATGAAGGAGGAGAGCATTGCAAGCCAGAACTGTCCTCAGCTAATAATTTATAGCAAACATTTATTTTTAATTGATATGCAGAAAATTATTACAGAATATTTGCTAGTTAATTGCTAAATTTACCAAAACAAGTGCAAACTCTTTCAGCTTCTCCTTTTCATTAAGAGGCCAGATACTGCTAACCACTTGTTTTCCCTTCTTGCTGCAAAAATATTTCTGCAAAAGGAGCGGAATGGCAGGTATAACCGCCCCTTGAAATTTGTAGAATGCGGCGTTGAAAGGGTCAAACGAAACCAGTTTCTTTACAACAAGCGCAGACAATGCGAACATAAAACTGCTAAGGATTCCAAGTAAAAGTCCTCTATATTTTGTAAAGCACGATGGCTTTTTAATGGAAGCATTGCAATCAATTTTATCTTGTGCGTATGAATCAGGTGAGTTTAAAGATGATTTATTGCAATTTGAGAAGTCAATATTTTTTGTTGAAACTTTATTCTCAGTTTGAATAAAAACCATGTCGTTTTTTAAATCCGTGGACCAAGAAGGTTTTGAGATGATCTTATCTTGTGTCTGAGGGTTGCCGACATGTTTTATTTCTAGAATTTGCTCACTTTGTTTTGAGATCTTTTCTATTACAGTCTCTATTGCAGGACCACAAATTGATATTGTGTTCACTTCTATCTCTGCACATTTTGTATTTCCGTCTGGAATATTTTCATCACTGGGTTCTATTCTCATTTCTTTTTCGAAAGATTGGTTAATATACGAAACACGGTTATTGTTGTTAATTGTAATGATAATAGGATTTGGTTGAGCCATTTTTAGTAACTTATACCTAATCACAAAATGAAGAATGCAGAATGGAATTTGTTTACAGTCTAATTATTTAGAATCACCATGCTGATCTCATTTTAAGTTTTAAAGAACTTTAAATTTCCAAAAAACATAAAAAAATTGAAACTTCAACCATTTTACAGTCCCGAATTTACGTTTTAATGATGAACTTTTAAGCTATCTAGTGCAAAATGTGAAATTGTTTCTTGTACCTTTCGTCTGGATAACTTTAGTAAACTGAATCGTTTCTCTATAAAAATTTTGGTTTTAAAATACAGTTTTTTTTTTCATTTGCGTCACCAAGGTAAAAGAGCTGCAGCCACACATTGAGATTCTCACAAATCCAGAAATCATATAATAACTATTCCAACTCAAATAATTAGTTATTGCTTCTTCAGGTATATAATTATTCATATTCATCAATATTACATCATTCATCTCCAAAATAAAGCTAATTATACTACATAGTAATGCTATAAAATGAATTTTTGGTAAAGCAAACTCCAATTTTGTTCATTGTTGTGATTCTAATAATGCATATAATCTTGGCTTAATGTTCATTGTGAAAAGTAGGAAAGGATTACGACTAGATTCGGTACTAAAATTTTCCCACGATAATTTTTTTCGTGATCGGGTTTTATTCTTTTACCACGCATGCACTGGTGTCCGTATATTTGCATGCACATAATTTATGATTCCTTCCATAATTTCTTAATGATGGAATTTTTATTTTCTTAAAATACGTCATGCTAAGTAAGTTAATTTTAGAATCCTTAATTACAAAAATACATATTGCATATTGTTATGTCTGTCTGCTGTAGGCACATTGCATTCAATTCATTGTTAAGGTAATCGGGTTCAAAAGCCTAGTTAATTCATTATTTAAACTCATGGTAGGAATTATCTGTGCAATACTGAATTCTCTTTTTATTGAAAATTTACATATAAAAAGGTGCATTATTACATATACAAAATTGCACCTCAGTAAAGATGGCTCAACAGAGTTAACACATGTGCGTGCTTTTCTTTTTCCAAGTAAATAATGCTCATCCAAGAGGAATTTTCAAAGAGCAATAGTTGTCATTGGTGACTAGTATACCAGATATTTTGCCAGCAGCATGTCGAAGGAATTTTAAAATAAAATATATATATTGTCTGTACACTGACTAATCAAAAATGGACAACGGTTTCTCTGAATTAATGCAAAAAATACAATCAGTAATGTTTGATGATAACTGAGCACAAACTGAATATGTTGCCATACCAATAATTACATTTTTATGGATTCATGGAGCTCAGAATTTGAGCAATTATTTTTTTGACAGGAATAGCTGTACAATGTTTTTAGACTTGAAACTGACAGAGACAGGATGTTTTAGACACAAGAGCAGCATTCATTCAATAAAGCACAATGCATGATTTTCCGAACAAATAGTAAACTTGCTGTAAAACGGCATTGCTTCACGCGACAAAAAAAATGTTTACACTTGTGCTAATCTGATCAAAGGGGATATTTACTCATCGTCAACTGAAACTGTCCTAAATTCTTCATAAAATTAGTAAAAATTCATACATTTGAGCTAGTATATCGCAATTAAGAACACAAGTTTTAAATGGCTAGATTCAAATGGTTTTCTGTGGGCCAACTTGAATAGCAATTATTCCTGGCTTCAATCTCCGCCTGAATGACTATAGGTTATTGTTATATTTGCAAATTTACACAAAATCCAACCACAGCGAAAGTGATTGATTGACACATTGACTCTGTGGTATATTTTAATAAAAACCTGTGCAAATTTTAATTCCTAATTTCTACATCCGTAATCGCTACTATAAAAGGCCAAATATGAGATCGGATTTGCTTCATTCCAGTTCAGGGACAAGATTAAGGTAATTAATATTTACATTGAAAATCAATCTGTACATTTCATTTCAGAATTGTCTTATATTGTATGATTTTCAGATGAATTCCATCACTCTTTCCTCGCTGTTTTACGGACTAGCCGTTTTGGCTACCACAGCCTTGGGTCAGGAACAAGGTGCTTGTGGATGTGCTCCTCAACCTACTATCATCCAACTTTCCTGCAATGGTGGTAGTAGCCATGGTCGCCCTCCACCAATTCACCGACCTCCACCTCCTCCAGCATCAGCTCATACAACCTCAGGTTATTATCCCACCGAGTCTGAAAACGAATCACATACCACTGCAGCACCTCCAAGGTTTGATCCTGTGAATTGCGAAATGGATGATCATGGATATCCAATTCACACACCTGAGGGAGGTTGGCCACCAGGCTACCAGTTACGTCGAGCATGTGCTGGACCTAATATTGCATGCGGGCCTGCTGAAGTCATAACTGATCCGTCATTTACCAAAGTACCTCCAAAGCACTGGAACGGGATTGCAAGCGACCTGGATTATGAACTTGTTCCGGGAACCCCAGAATATAATGTGGCAATGTGCTGGCCAATCCGGAAAGCTGATGGAAATGACTATTCATGGGGTTTCGGCAACAATATGTTTCCCGGGCATCCGGTGTCTGCTGGCAAGAAATAATTTATGACTTCAGATTCTATGAAATAACATTTAATAAATTTAGCAAATTTCAAAAAGCAAAAAGTGTTCAATTGGAATCATTTTGGAAAATTCTATTTTAAATGCGAGTTGTACATTTGGAATATCACATTTCTCAATTTTTATACTTACGTGAGTCTGTGTGGCTTTTCCACATAAAGTCATGTATTTCTTTTTTTATTTGCTTGTAAATTTTAAACCACAGCATTCATATCTATGCAGCCTACTAATAAGGTACCAAAAAATTCAAGGTTGGCCAACCAATTGAAGGTTTAGAAAAATATGAAGCATTACTTCATGATAATTTGACAATAAGGAATGGAAGTGGATATACAAATTAATACAAATGTCCTAAAAACCGAATTGGCCAAGAAATTTGTGAAAGAAATTAAAAGCCAGCTTGCGAGTTTATCCATGCCTTAATTATTTGTAGCGCTTGTATAATTTTCACATTACAACCTAACTGTCATTACAGTCATTATGAATCAATTTAATTTTAAATTGTCTTCAATCTAATTTGCTATTGAGTAAAATTATTGGCATTTAAAGAGAAACGTATTAAGTAGTAAATTTCAATAAATGTAAAAGAGAAAAAGGTTAAACTATGCTTTCTTGTATACATGCCGGCTTAAAAAATTATATACTGACCGAACCAAAAGTATTTAGCAATCTGGTATCAAATTACAGTTGATTAGGATTAAAAATCAATTTACATTTTCCTAACGTATTAGTGGTTGTGAATTTAAATCAAGTTTTAAAACTTTCGCGCGACGCTTAATCACTGAGTTTGAGGATTTTGGCTTGTTATGCACCTGGCATTTTTGCTGGCGTTCAACTTCAAGATTAACTTGCCATTTAAGTTGGTACCTAATTGGGAATTTAGTTGGTAGTTTAGTTGCTATTTAATGTAGGCATTTAAGTCAGTATTTTAAAAAATTCGCTTAAAGTTAACGGTGTACCAGATAAAATTCCATCACTCGCTGGTGATCCCCAGACTGAAACATTTCAAACCTTAATTGCGCTTACCTTACCTCTAGTAGGAAACCTGCCGCATAGTTCCCCCAAAATGGCTACCCCTCTGATGTGGAAGGCAATTGATTTTGGAAATTTCGTTTACAAAAAATTACTTTATCCATACCCACTGTCATTCGACACCATAAACGAAAGAATAGAAGTTGTCAGAGGTTTCCGAAAACTATTCCCGTTTTACTTGAGCATTATAAACTTTGGAGTTTTAGGCCCAGTAATGGTGTATTTACTGCTCGCATGCAAAGACGATCTGAAAATTCACTTTCTCGTTTTGTATGTGATACTAACAGGGTGTATATTTCTAGTGGTTGGACTTAACTCCATATTTTACTCAAATAATTATCACCTTTCTGCCTTATTTAACTTGCTTTTTGAGAAAGAGAAAGCCCTGCAATCTGAATATGTGATTGAGAGTCGTGAAAAAAATTATTTAAAGTCTCATAAAAGTCTACTGATTAAAGGTAAATTTGAATTGAATAATTGAATATGGCAAATACCAGATTCACTGATGTCTCCAATTTGAAAATACTTACAGAAGTATGGAATTTACTAAAAAGGACCCATTCTGTGGACACAACGGGAATTCTAATGAATTTACTCACCCTCTTTTTAATGGCTGTGGGACTCTTCTTTGCTCCCATTGGCGTGTTTATGAATTTCGACCCATTATTTCATGTGCTACCAAAAACTCTTGCGGCACATCTCTTCAGATACGTAATTACTCACTGGGCTGTACTTGAAGCATGTGGATCGTTTTCATTAGTTTTACTGTTGTATATGACTTTGTATAACACTTCAATAGTGTGTCTCCAAATTATTGACAAGATGGAGTTTCAAGAATTCACCGTTCTGTTGTACAAACAGCTTCAAATAATATGCCAGATTGGAAGTGAACCTCTCACGATTGCAATGGGACTCTTGATGGGTAGTGGCTTTGTAATTTTGGTAATGGGCAATTGGATAATTATAAAAGGTATGAATATGTTTCCTATTGGGATGTATGTCAACTTAATGCTAATAACTTTAGTAGTATATATAGTAATATTTGAGACAGTTCCAATGGCTACTGGTTGTCATGAGTTTAGTGTAAAAATGATAAAACGGAATTGGACAGATAAAATACTAGAAAAACGCTTGACCCGATTTGAACGAAAATTTTATTGGTTGTACGTAAAATCCCTTAAGCTCTTTGAATTTAGTTATGGATGTGCCAAGTTTGATCAGGAGACAAAAACTAACTATTATACAAATATTGTACTAGCAACAATTAACATTCTACTGCTCATATGAATGGTTGAAAGTGTGATATTAATTTTTCTTTATGCAATTTAGAGTAAAGTTGTAAACATTTTATACTACTTGCAACAATAAGATATTTTATGATGAAATAAAATGGTATGCTATGAAACAGAAATTAGTTTGGTCTAGAGTGAAGAAATACTTGGTTACATGAATAAGTTCAACTCAAACCTTCAAAATGCTCACAGCTAAGTACCGCACTAAAATGCTATCGTACCAAAAATAAATATTTACAGGAATCGTGCTCAGACTTTACACAGTGATCTGTCAACACAGGTCATGTCAGAAGATCAATTTAAATAACAAGAGTTAGAGTAAATGTGTTTACCATTGAAACCATGACAGAACGTTTACAATACCGTGTGATTCTTGAAATATGATTCGGACATAATGAATTCATTTAATCATTCAATTCATTTATTTAGTTAAAAACCTCTAAATCATTGGAATGGATTTGCAAGCGACCGATATTTTGAATGTATTGGTGATAGTATAGAATGTATTCTCAACAATCACAGCTCTGAATTGATTTATTGTCACCAGGCCAGAAACACTTAATTCAGAATCACATTTAGCCCCATTATCCCCCATGTTAAAATCCGAACTTCAAAGTGCCAAAATGGGTATCGTGTAATACTTTAGAGACTTGTGCCCATTAACAATGTTGTAGAGCGTGACATGACCTTTCGAATGATATGTGATTAAGGGCCCGTTCTGGGCACACCTCCCATTAAAACCTAATAAAGTCCTTTGAAGCATTACTTCATGATATTTTGTCAAGAAGAAATGAAAGTGATACAAATTGATATAAATGTCCTTGAAGCCGAATCGGCCATAAAAATTATGAAGCAATTTCAAAGCTGTCTTGCAAATTCGTCCATGCCTCAATTATTTGCAGCGTTTATATAAAGAGTACTAATTCTTACATGATTTACAATCTAACTAAATTATAATCATTTAAGATCAATTTCTTTTTAAATTTTCTTCCCTTAAATTTTTTTTCACAAAAATTATTGGCATTTAACCAGTACCGTATTTAGTAGTAAATTTCAATAAACGTATAGAGAAAAAGTTTAATAATACTTTCTTGTATAAATGTCGACTTTCAGACGATATGCTGATTGGTTATCAAAAGCATTTATTTGTAGTTTGGTATCAAATTATTGTTTTTTACTATTTAAAAATCAATTTTCATTTTCAACATAAAATGCTACTTTACAATTACAATCACGTTTTAAATCCTTCCCCTATACTAATGACGATAACTAAATCACTAAATTTAAGTATTTAAACTGGATATTTAGATGAAATTTTAGCTGGCGTTTAAGTTAGTGATTAAGTTGGAGTTTAGGCTAGTTGGAAAGTTGGTACCCAAAGGGAATATAACTGGCGGTTAAATTGCAATTTATGTAGGCATTTAAGTTTGTATTTAAAACATTAGCCTAAGGCTAACGGTGCACAAGATAAAATTTAATCACTCGCTGGTGATCCCCAGACTGACACAATCTATACTGTAAATGTGCTCACCTTACTGCTGTACTGTAATTTCGAAAAATTTTTCTCGAAAGAAATATAAGAAATAGTGATCTTTCAGCATAGTTCCCATAAAATGGCTACCCCTCTGATGTGGAAGGCAATTGATTTAGGAAATTTCGTTTACAATAAATTACTCTATCCATACCCACTGTCATTCGAAACCATAAACGAAAGAATAGAAGTTGTCAGAGGTTTCCGAAAACTATTCCCATTTTACTTGAGCATTATAAACTTTGGAGTTTTAGGTCCAGTAATGGTGTATTTACTGCTAGCATGCAAAGACGACTTGAAAATTCACTTTCTCATTTTGTACGTGATACTAACAGGATGTATATTTCTAGTGGTTGGCATTAACTCGATATTTTACTCAAACAATTATTTGATTTCTCCATTATTTAACTTGCTATTTGAGATGGAGAAAAACCTACAATCTGAATATGTGATTGTGAATCGTGAACAACAGTTTTTACAATCACATAATTGTCTACTGATTAAAGGTAAATATAAATTTAAATCTGAATATGGCATATACCCGATTCACTGATGTTTTTTAATTTGAAAATACTTTTAGAATTATTGAATTTACTAAAAAGGACTCATTCTGTGGACACATTAGGAATTTTAATGAATTTACTCACCCTCTTCTTAATGGCTGTGGGACTTTTCTTTGCTCCTATTGGCGTGTTTATGAATTTTGATCCTTTATTTCACATCTTGCCAAAAACGCTTGCAGCACATCTTTTTAGATACGTGATTACTCATTGGGCGGTCCTTGAAGCATGTAGATCGTTTTCATTGGTTTTAGTACTCCTAATGACTTTGTGCAACAGTACATTGGTGTGCCTACGAATTATTGACAAAATGAAGTTTGAAGAATATACCGTCCTGTTGTACAAACAGCTCGAAATAATTAGCCAGTTTGCAAGTGCCCCTCTCCGTGTTGCAACAGCAATGCTGATGGGTAGCGGATTTGTAATTTTGGTTATGGGCAATTGGATAATTATAAAAGGTATAAATATGTTTCCCATTGGGATGTATATTAACTTAATGTTCATCACTTTAGTAGTATATATCGTGATATTTGCAACAGTGCCTTTGGCTACTAGTTGTCATGAGTTTAGTAAGCAAATGTTAAAACGGAATTGGATAGATAAGTTAGTAGAAAAACAGTTGACTAGATATAAACGAAAATTTTATTCGTTGTATATAAAATCCGTTAAACCTGTCGAATTTAGTTATGGGTGTGCAGTATTTGATCAGGACACAAAAACAAATTATTACACTAATATTGTCTTAGCAACAATTAACATTTTACTGCTCATATAATTAGCTGAAGTATATATTTAATTCTTGGCAAAATCTCATAACAGGTATGTTACAATTTGTAATTTGGTTTAATCGTTAAGTTAAGTTGGTTTTCTAATAAATATTGGCATGGCGTAGCACGGTGGATCTCAATATTTGTGAAGATATATAAGACATATGATTATATTTGTAAATATGCAGCTAAAGGTAAGAATATCAAATCACTATTGCATACATCCAGAAGTTCTTCTTCATTCAAAATGACAAATTGATAAATAATAGGTGTAATGAGTGACCAATGGAAGCAGTTGCGGTTAGCAATAATTTAACAATGTCGTGAAAGCCTAGTCGATAATTATGCATGAAATATTTTAAGTATAAATGATTCTTAAATTTTATTAATACATTCTAACTTCAATTTGATGAGGCAATCCTGAGTGAGCAGGAGAGGCCTTAAAATTCTCAAACTAACTGAAACCCTGGTGAGATTTCTAAAATTCTTTTAACTTGTTAAATTTTTGGCAAAAAAATCGGCTTTGAAAATTAATCCATAGTCCTACGGAAGCATGGTATCAAAATTTTGTTCCTTGTCAGTCGAGCATGGAGAAGTGAGATCCAAATGGTTTTTTTCCCTTCATCACGTTAAGGCCGTCTGAAGCGACACATAGTTTTTCGAAATTTCATGTACAAATAAAGTTATTTGCAACTTTGCATAATTAGTCTGCAAATACAACAACCAGAGTTTCGTACATATGCCAATAAAAGTAAAATACAATAGCTTTAATAATACTTGTATAGATATATATAAGGGCCTCTAAATAGATGTCTAAATGCTTAAGTTTGAGATTATTTCGGGATTTGAGTTTATTTTTACAGCTGGTCTTACTGAGTTAATTTTGAGAGTGCGAAACAATACATGTGATCTGGGAGGTGGCTAAGCCCATTCATAATATTGTGAGGCGTACGTGCCCACACTCTTCTGCAATTTTCATGACTATTTTTTTAAACTCATTTCATGCAGTCCATGCTATAAATGGACAGTTATTGTGGCAAAAAATTAAGGTGACAATTAAGTAGACAATGAAGTTGACAATTAAATAGACAAATAAGCTGACAATTAAGTAGGCAAATAAGTTGACATTTAGGTAGACAAATTAGCTGACATTTAAGTAGACAAATAAGTTAAAATTTTAGTAGACAAAGAAGTTGACATTTAAGTAGACAAATAAGCTGACATTTAAGTAGACAAAGAAGTTGAAATTTTAGTAGACAAAGAAGTTGACATTTAAATAGACAAATCAGCTGACATTTAAGTAGACAAATAAGCTGACATTTAAGTAGACAAATAAGCTGACATTTAAGTAGACAAATAAGCTGACATTTAAGTAGACAAATAAGCTG
>JAQIXX010005160.1:0-14530 GCA_034700605.1 Willowsia nigromaculata | reverse complement strand
AATAGAACGAGGCTTCCGATTGTGACTCTTTGATCCGGCACCAATCTTTTGTTGCTGCTGCTTCTCCTCCTTGACCTCTGCAGATCCACCTATCCTCTTCTGAATTGGGAAGAAAGTGTACACCAAGTCACTTTTGAGTCTATTGAATGCCCCTGGATTTCGTCGTGAGTCAAAGACACCGGGATACTCTGGACCAAGTGGGCCATCGGATATAGGTCCAAATCCCATTGGCGACGATGGACGTTGTGGTTGTTGTTGTTGTCCACCTGCTGCAGGCTGCTTATCTTTGTCTTTCTTGTCGCCATCCTTTCCTTCAATTGGTCTCATGAGACTTCCGAATGGCCAGAATGGGGGACGATCAAATGGGAACGGATGCATGGGATGAGTATAACCCATTTTGTCAGCGTTCACTAAAATTCAGTTTACTTGTTTAAAGTACTTGACTACATTTATTGGCTAATGCAGACTCTATATAGCCTATTTTCAAACTTACTGTACAAGAACCATGTGGCCTGAATATCCGAATTAAGCCCTCCGTTAAATGCCCTTCTTCTGAAGGCAGGAATAGTTATCTTGGGTGCTAGTGTCAAAATGGTTCCAGTAGGTAAAACAAACCTTCCCTTGCGCATCCACAGTGCGCGACTGGCGAATTCTCCAGCTCTCTTCATAATCTGCTTAGTTGCAATTATATCATCTAGAATGGTTTCATTCTGTGACGTTGTTGATGATTCTTGAGTATCCATTCTTCTAGCATCTTGAGAACTCACTAACACAGGCATCCACAGCGTACACACAACGAAAATACATATTGTTCCATATGGAACATACGTAAAGAAACTTCCCATCTTGAGTTATTTTAACGGACAATTGCCTTCTTAAATGATGCACATTTATTTTTTAACAGAAAAGCTTTCGGAATAGAAAGAGATGCGAATCTATTCACACCTCCACAAGAACTGATCTTTGAATTTACCCATGCATTCAAAATATACTTGAGCCTTATTTCGAACAATATATTATTTTTAACCCATTCTATGAAATTACTCAGTAGTACTATTGCCTCATTCAGTGGAAAAGGAAAAGTTTCAATACAACAAAAACATAAACAAGTATATAACAATTTACTTTGTAAATAGGAAGGGAAGAACATGATGTCAACGAAAGGAAAAAGAAGCTTCTTCTGGCTGACATAATGAAATGATAAGGTAATGACCTTGCATGTTGAATTTTTTACTGACTTGACTAGTTCACATATAGAATGATGCGTCGCATGCGTATTTACATTGTATAGTCCAATCAGGTAGGCCAAATTCGATTTCATAAGCAGTAATTTCAAATATTTTAAAAACCTGACTTGTAAGTACCTTGAAGGGAACGCTAAAAATGAAAATTCGTCTTGCTTCCTTACAGTCACCTTATATCTTGTAACATGCAGCATGTATAAGGACATTTTTAGCGTAATGATGATCATCAAATTCAAGCACTGCACAATTACAGTTATCAGTGTTATCACGATCACATACACATGTTGCCTACTATATTTACGTACGAATGAATAAATCATACCCTTAGACGAGACGAGTGATTATGCTATCAAAATGTCGCCGATAGTTAAGAAAATAGCTGGTCATGAATAACTATCCAAATATATTACATCAGCGGAAGTGCAGCAAACTAGAATTCATCACGAGATTTTCACTGCCAAAACTGTTTGGATTTCGTAAGCAACTGGCTTTTCGAAATCAGCAAAGGTCCCTCCCAAATTTCAAATAAAATTGTGCATATTTTATTTGAATTACTTTTATTTTAAGTGGGTTTAATCAAATCAACTTTGTGTGCGCTACAAATAACCTACAGCACTAAATATTACAGCATTTTAAAGTTGGTTGTAATAGTATTACCCTACATTTTACATACATTTTCTTCATATTTGTACGTAACAGCATTGAGGCATGTGTGATCAAAGCCCTTTGTAGGTACTTGTCAATAATGGTATTGAAAATTTTCATAATATGTAAGAGAAAAATCTAAATTCAACGGGGTATCTTTCGGATGAATAACTCTTTTCCTTTCCAATATCAGTTTGTGAGAAGCAAAAATGTTTTCTGTCAGTTTAGCATTTTTTGTGTTACGGAGTAGTAGTTATTATGAGCCCTGAAAAATTCATTCATCATTATCATCATTATATTTATGAAAACTTGAATTTAAAAATCAACTAGAAAGGGAATCTTCTTTGTGTAAGGGTATCTGTAAACAATAAACTCAAGCAACTCACTACTCACTGACCGATATGCCAATATTTTGAAAGATACTTAGGAAGGAAACAGGTAATCGATTTATGCTCTACGCTAACATTTGTTAGTACGTAATAAACTAGTATATTTGCACTCATAGTACAGCTTTTTGTATTCAAAAGTATCATCATGAACTTGACATTAGATAATATCATAACTCGTTAGTTTTTTGTTCTATGCCTATAGTGCTCGAGGCAATGCATGAATGAAGTTGCAATTTAAAACATATTATCAAATGCACATAATATGTGTAATGTAAATATGTGTAATTAATTGCCTTTACTTTATGCCATACCCGCGCTCACTGTCGCAGTTGTATATACGAATTATAAAGAAATTGCAATGTTTAAAAAACTATGATATAATAGAGCCTATTAATTTTACAATGTTTAATATGCACGAAAATTTGGTCAAGTTATAGCTAGGAATTTAAATAATAGAAGAGGAAGTAAATAAGACAAAACTGCATTTATGTCAATAATATGCTTTCACTTTTCATAGAAAATGCAGTGGCTGGGAGACAATCGATTGCAATTGAATGTGCCAAGTCAATATGATAAAGTGAAAAATACCAATATTTAAGATTTTCATTTACTTACATCTTAATGCATGAAATCTGATTTTTATGAAATATATATCACAGTCACAACGATAATTGTATTGACCAATAGCCCGTAATAAAGTGCTGACGTAACGTTTTTCTTTGTAAAGTTTTATGAACAACTCATGATTTTACTGAATAAGAAGATTTACTTGTCATTTAGAAATCGATGCCAATCAAAATGTCGAGAATACTTATACTTTGTAACACATGCATAGTTTTTCTACTGAATATCAATGATATCGTTGAAATATATGTGAGTGGGAATACCTAGATATACATGTATTCATTTGTTGAAGAGGTAGCAGAAGCAAAGAAATGTTTTATTTTGAGGTAAATATGGAGTATGGACATTTCTTGTAATACTTGCTGCAGTCGCCGTATTTTCCCGCCCTCTCTGCATTCAGGTACCCTGGAAGATGAGATTTCGCAAATGTGGATTGGCTTGCACTAAAAGTGGCATAATTTTTTAAATATCGTACGTTCATCTTGGGAATTTAGATTTGGCATTTTGTTTTTTATAACTAATATAAGTGATTTCTGTAGAACAATTATCATTTACCTTACCTAAGAAGTAGTGTTAAAACCTCTCCCAACATTCCAAACCCATATTTCAACGGTATTTCATGGACTTCACAAACAGCTCTCTTGAGACAAGCTCGTCCGTTCACTCCGAACGATGTAAGAAATTTTTCAATTCTGGGAAAGAGTGTAGCCCTTTCTCCACCTGGAGTGTATACTGGAAGCGCCATGACTGGAATGCTTCGTCCACAACCTTGATTGTTGTAATGGAGCTTGTTTCTATGTTTATGGTTGCACATAGAAGATGACCAACCTTTTCGATTTCTTTGACTGTCATCTTCTTCTGAATCTGTCATGTTAGGCAACAGAAAGGACAGGTCTAGTGGCCAAGCATTGTCATCCGATGTCCAACCCAAACCCTGAAATAGAACTAGTTTACGAACAAATTTTTCGTGCAGAAAAAGTTCGTTCAGGCAGATCATATCAACCTACATCTACCCATAATATAGTTTTGTCAAGTTACTTAAAAACGTCCACTGTATTTGAAGGTTTTCGAATGCCACCCAGTTGGATGACTGCTTAAACAGGGGGAATGCTAAAATGGGAGTTACACTTAAGGACGTATCAGGCGGCAGGATCAATCTGCGTTTTTTATCCAACCATATAGTACGTCGAGTTCTTCCTTTCTGTAGAGTACTCATGATATCTGCACCATCGTTGTCTTCCAAGTATTTTGTATTATCACAGGTTGAGATCCCTTGTGTCAGGGCAAAAAGAATGAAAAAATGGCACCAGAATCGAATACAAGAGAACAGTTCCATCGTCAATGTTTTCAACCGACAATTTTTATACATGGAACGATAAGCTGAAAATATTTCGCACAAGTTCATGGTAATGCCTGTTTTTAACATTCGCAAGCTTGGAAATCATAGCGGAATTTCATGTCATTACACATGTATTTAGCCATAATCATAATCATTTAAATGGGCTAATTATTGGCAGCAAGGTACACGAAGATGCCATAAAAAATACTTTTCATGGCTTGACGTAGATTATAATTGTCCAATCTTGTAATTATGAAAATGACAAGATATGGCACACGCCGACAATAACAAGTCAGAGGGAAAATATTCATGATAATTGTTGCAAAAAATATTCGCAAGTATTAGAACTTTTTTGCATTTGGCCAGTTTTCCAGAGACTCAAGCGCACTCATGTGCCCAGTGAACTAAACACCTTTTTCATCCACGCCCATACGTAATATGTCTGGCTATATATTTATTTTTGTATGTATTTTATAACATTTCATCTTATGATTATTAGTTAAATGAATAGCACATAAAATATATGATAAACCATATATGCATATATACCCTTTCTCCTTAACGCATTATTCAAGTTGTGCAGCATAATAGATGTTCAGTTTGTCAAAAGTCAAAGAGTTTTCTTGTTTTTAGATTGCTTCAACAACAACGATCCATTACGCTAGAAAAAAACTCAAAGCCACAAAGTCATGTGCAGCCGTACAGGTTTTCTTTGAAGCAGCACAACAACAACTCGTTAAACAAGTTTAGCAGATTTTATTTTACACACACAACACATTTTAATACCTACTGCCTAGTACAAGCAAACAAGGCCAGCAGTATATTCAAAAGTTACATAGGTATTCGTTTTCACTGGTAGATACTTTGCATGTCGCATCTGGCCAAGTTGCGTCTATGAAATGCTGAACGTAAGCTCAAGTTAACAACCAACAACCACTATGAAATCGGTAGTTTGATACCTGGACAGAAATTCCAGCAATAAATACTATACTCTCGCAGCATGAACCACGACTTTATTCACATGTGAACGAGGATGATGTTCACATTTACGACAGACAACAATGCAAGCAGAGCTGAACAGATTTTTTTGACATGCATGAATTTCACTGTTCCGAAATTCATAATGCAGCCTATGCAGCATTCTGTGCATCGAGAATTGTAATGCATTGAAGGTAATCAAATATACAGAAATGCTAGATACCTACTACATCTACATCAAGATCCAAAATAGGAATATCTAGCAAGTCGGTTAGTATTGCATAATAAAATGTTTGGGTAACGAGAATAACAACAATGTAAAAAGGCTAGACAAAGCTCAACTACTCGACAAAAGTTAGTGCATGCATCGGTGAGTGAGGAACCAAGACTGGAAATAAAACGCTGATTATTTGCCCAAGTGGTTATAGGAGCACATGAAGTATGGTTTCTACTTTGTTATGCAACAACGATGAAATGAGATGTGAGACTGATGTGATGATTATGATGAGAGCATTGTATTAAAATAAGAGCACATGAAGACACTACAACATTTACAATACACATTACATATTGCATGCTATAAAATATAAAATGCATTATTGTATTTCAGCCATAGACTTTTCGTTAGCTGGATGAGAGGACAAGAAAATATTATATCTCAACCTTCGGGTAATGTCTTTAGTTTTCATGTGCACAGTTGACAGAGAACTGATAAGTGATCTGAGAAAAAAGTAAAGCCTATCATTTTTTATACAGCAAGAATTTAATGGATGAGGCTCGCACTGTGTAGTTCAAAGTTCACAAAAGCATGGGAATCCAGTCTCTGTGTCTTTACAGTTGAAAATTTTAAAATCTTGCTTTTGGTCATAAAATGGAAAGTGGAAGAGGAGGTGGAGGAAGAACTCCTCGTGGGAAGAAAGGTCGAGGGTCTTCCCGTGGAGGAAGGGGTCAAGGTAGTAAATAAAGTTTACACTACAATAAGTGCAAAATTTTAGCATGGCATTTCATATTCAAACATGTATTTTAGAAACATGTGTCACTCAGCACTATGCATGCAACAAAATGAATGGGTTCAAAAATCAGTGGCATTACTTACGCATTTTGTCTCTCTAATACTAGTTTTAAAGCATGATTTGACGTTTCTGACTACGTATTGCTGTAAATGAGCTTCTGAAAATATCACAACTTTTACATTTGTCCGCTGTTTCTTATTTGCTCCGTTTTGTTGTAGGTATAATATATTCAATTACTCATTACCAAAAGGAGCTTTTACACACGTCTCTAACGAAGAATAATCCCCTTATGTTTTCGTAGAATAGCATTAGTACGGATTCCGATCAAACTTTGGTAAAGAAAAGATCTAATTACTATTACCATTCACATCGTTAATCCTCAAAAGTAGGTACTTACAGTAATAAAAGATACAAACAACAAACATGAATGACTCATTGCAGCAACTTGAACATTTATGCAGCACAAGACAACGAGAATTACTAAACTAAGCCACATTTCTATTGTACAGATCATCATCCTTTGCTTATAATATTTCGGAAAAAGATTGACAAATCCACATTTTACAGATTCGCCGTCAGCAAGAAGTCCAGCCAGTGCTACATCAGGGGTTGCATCAAGTCCTGTCCACCAGTCACCAAGTATATCATCCCCAACAACTCCAATCTTAGCCACTCCTCCGTCTCGTGATGAGGAGCCAAAGGTTGCAAAACAAAGCACACCGTCATCTTCAACTCCAACAGCTAAGACTGTGGCGCCACCGGTAGTGTCCCCTGTTGTCTCAACGCCAACATCAACGGCTGCATCCCCTGTTGCCTCAACCCCGACCACATTATCTTCTCCATTAACCGCAGCAGCAGCTGTCACTGATAGCAGCACGACTCCGTTGCCACAAAAGACATCAAAACCAATGGAGACCCCTTCAACTGTAGTGGAAGTGTCCAAGGATAAGGATGATGTTGACAAGAAAGCGGCGCCCTCACCGGTCCAGGTTGAAGAGGTTGCTAGCAAAGTAGAAGAGAAGCAAACTCCAATATCCCCACCAGTGCCAATCTTAACCAAGCCAACAGTAGTGGTCACGAAAAAAGAAGACCTGGAACTGCCTGAGCCACCAACTCCACCGCCTCATGACAATCCCGACAAAGGAAAAGTTTCAACAGAGGCTAAAGTAGAAGAAGCTTTAAAATCAAAGACACAACAGCCAAGAACTACTGGGAAAACATGGGTGGTTTCTCCACCAAAGGATTCTGAGCAAACATCGGACGCTCCCCTCTCTGTAGATATTGATCCAGCTTGTATAACTTCCGGAGCTTCATCTTCTGCTTCCGCATCCCAGCGGCAACAAAGACACTCCCGTTCAGGAAGTGTCTCCCCGGCTGGTTATGCATACGCATTGCATGGACCTGTGGGTAAACCAGGTTATATTGGAGGTGTGGGGTTTTCTGATGAGGACCCAGGAGGGGATTCCGCAGGTGGCGAGGGTGGACGTGGCATTCATAGAAGGGAAAGTGCTATAGCCGCAATGGAAACTGCAGTAAAAGGCTTTACCAAACGACAATGGATTTTGCTAACGCTCTTTGCAATAATTGACTTACTGGCAGCAGTTAATACAAAACAAAATTTATTTAAAATATTTATAACGAAAATTTATTTTTTGACTACCAATCAATCCCTTCCCACTTTGTATGGTAATACTATACAAATTTCTCCCCAAGTTTTACTGGATACTGAAAGTGAGAGTATTCTACTTACTTCTTCGAGTAGCTTTAAACCGAACATTTTGCTAAAACAAAACTCTACTGGTATATTCAATGTGATACATTGGGGGGGGGTCACTAAACAAAGTGGGGAGTGATCAAAGGTAGTGAAATATTTATGAATTAATGAATTTACTGGATCAATTATCTTTCTTTCAATTCCATATTTTTAGGTTACAATTTCTCTTCAGGTGAGCAAGTTTCTTTTCTAACAATAATAATATTATAAAAAAACCAGTGATAATAATCAAAAAAATTTTAACATTTCTCTTTAAAGGCCCCATTTTATCCACAAGAGGTATGAATCGGTTTTGAATGTACCATTTATCATGTACCTTTTCGCATTATAAAAAGTCTCATAATATTTGCTTCAATAATTAATTTTATATATACATTTTTTTTAATTAAAAAGGCAGAGAAAAAAGGCGCTAATGCAACAGAGTATGGTTTTGTATTTGCTTCGTTCGAATTTATTGTATTCTTGACTTCGCCAATATATGGAAAATATGTAAGTTTTTTAAAATGGTTTTTTAAATATCCGTGGTCATTCTTCTGAAACTGAATACTAGTTATTACCAAAGAATTAAAAAGTACCTAATTTCCCCTTCCTTAGATGAACAAACTTGGTCCGAAAACTGTGTTCAGTGTTTGCACTTTGATTACATCAATATCAGTGATATGTTTTGGGTAGGTTTTATAGTAAATTTGCAAACACAGAAAGAGACATTAAGCATGATTTTGGTTTAATGCAATAATATAATATGTATGTGTATAATTTTTAATAGGTTACTTGATCGAATCGATGACCATACTTGGTTTATCACCCTGTGTTTCGTTTGTCGTATTTTTGAAGCTCTGGGGTGTGCAGGATTCTTCACTGCCACATTCGTCATCATAGCATGCGAGTTTCCAGAAACAGTGGCCACAACTTTTGTAAGAAACGGTGATCTTATCAATTTTCACGACTTTTCTGGTTATATGGTATAGTAATGTAATCACAAATATTTTATCTTGCTTTAGGCATCATTAGAAACATTTTTCGGACTTGGGCTAATCGTAGGGCCAACGGTTGGCGGGGCCTTGTTTGGTGTAAGGAAATTCCCTCCATACTATACTTCAAGTGCATAAATGCAGCAAATGCAAACAAAGAAGTCGTTTTATGCTAATAGGTTGGAGGTTTCCCACTACCGTTTTTCGTCGTTGGAGGATGCATTCTCTTAACAGGTCTGTTATCAGGACTTGTGATGCCTAAAATAGACAAAGCAACTGATGAAGATGGGGTAGAAGAAAAGGGTTATGGGGTTTGGACAATTTTGAAAATTCCATCAGTGGCACTTGTTGCTCTTAGTATTGCTTCCACTTCGATGAGTTTGGGATTCGTTAGTGCCACATTAGAACCTCATATAAGAAGGGTATGAGCAATCTTTCCTACTCATAAAATTCTTAAATACATAAAATCAAAATGCAAAAGGTATTTTTAACAATTTCTACTGGATTGAAAATACAGTTTGGTCTAACTCCCTTGCAAACTGGTTTGGTATTTGTTGTAAATGGTGGAATGTACGCCTTGACTGCACCACTGTGGGGATATATTTGTGACTACATCAAACGACCAGTCTACGTTACGATTCTAGGAAACCTCTTTATTTTTATTTCGTTTCTCATTATTGGCCCGGTTGACTTTATGCCCTTTGACACGTACGTTTATTTTAAGAAATTACCTAAATATCATATTTATTATACTATAGATTATATAATCAATGAGAATATTTTTGCAATATTTTTGCAAATATAGGATCCTCTGGGTCACAATAATAGGACTGTTAATTCAAGGACTGGGATTCGGATGCTGTCTCGTGTCTGGATTCATTGTTGGACTAAAGGACTCTATGTGAGTGCTTTAATTTGCAAACCTTTTGTGCAAGATTCTTTAGATCTAAGATCTGTGACTTATTCAATTGTAATATATTACAAAAATTCATTAGGAAGCATGGACTGCCAGACAATATGGCGACGTATGGAGTTGCATCTGGTTTATGGACTTCTATGCTTTCCCTTGGTGGTAAGTTTAACATTTAATGGAGAGTTTAGCATCAATCAACTTAAACCATTTGAAAACTGAAACTTTATTTTATACTTTGTTTTCACCACAAGCATTCGTGGGTCCAAGTTTAGGAGGTGTATTATACGATACAGTTGGATTTAGACAAGGGTCTTGGTTGATTCTGGTCACTTCTTTTGTGGTGGTAAGTTTGTGATAATTGTAAGATATTCGTGTAATTTACATACACTACAATTTTGAACGAAACACAGAGTTTAACGCAAATTCTGATTTTATCTCAAGGGAGTAACAATCCTACTACACACTTGCGCAACATCATCGTCAAAGTCAGATTCAGAAACAGAACCACTCCTCCGGCCGATATCACCACTTTTAGGAGGAAACAAAGATTTGGAGAAAGCTACTGGAGAATTACCATCTACATCGTATGGATCTACTAGTGGTGGCGATGGAGGTGTGTGAATTGTGTGATCCCGGATCCAAGCAATGTATGAATTTAAACTTTCCAAACAGGGTATATAGGTATGTAAAGGGTATATTTTAGCTTTTTTGCACGGACTACGATATTCATTAGGAATTAAAGACAAGAGGAAACATTATTTTCTATCAAACATTATGAAAGTTGCTATCGTATGCAAAATATCTGATCAAATCATTGGCTATTAATGTTGTATATGATTAATCGATTGAGTCTCTCACTGTTAATAAAAAAAAGTCAGCCAGCATGTACTATGATAGTTTTAGCAGTAATTGAGTACATATAGCTTGGCTGTCCGGATTCCGTATGTTAAAGTGAAGGTGTTTACTTTCTAATAATAATTATACGTTATTTAGCTCATTAATGTCTTTGATTCCATTTTCAAACTTACTTACAATTAGTACGTTGAGCTTATTGAATTGAAACTTTCATGCAGGGTAACATAAATTACTTTCATATTATGTACAAAGGTTAACAATTTCGTTCCAAATTATATAAGCTTTAATCACATTAGTGAAAGCAAATAATGAAATGAATTTTACATGAAGGAATAAATTGAAATTATCATATAAAAATTACAGTACGTGTTCATATTATTTTGATCGATTCAGTTTGAAACAATTATTGTTTCCTCGTCGAGATTTAAATTGTTATTCTTCGAGTTTAAGACAAATTCATCAGTGTTACCTTCTTCAACGATATCAGCAGCATCTTCTTCGCCTGATTTTGACAGTTTAACTAGTGTAGCAATGTTCTTTTCAACAAGGAAATTGTTTGTAATTTCATCAATGCGTTTTCCCCATCGCTTACCTATGTAGTTTACAAAAAATGATCAAAATATTATATCAGATCAGAGCCACATTAAATCCAAAAAGTTTAGACACTCAACTCATTTACCACTTTACATACCAACATAGCTCAAAAATGCATCTGAACGTCCGATTTTACTTCCAGCAATGAATGACAAAGCATACATGAAATGTGCTGAGCAAACCAAGATGTAGAACAGGAGCCAACACATTCCAAACTCTAGTGCTAATCCGAAAAACAATGAGGGCTCAGAGAAACCACGATGGTAGAGAATAACCGGAAGCGTAACAAAGATTATAAAACATGATGCACACGTGGCAGCTCTGGTGGCACGTTTGCTAACGTCTTCAGGAAGCAATGAGCAACCATGAGCTTCGAATTCGTAATGTGTTTTCCAATACTCATCTTTAACTGTATCATATAAGCTTTGAAGTCTGGTCGCTGTGCGTTTGATTGCTCTCTGTATAAACATGATTGATGCTAGTAAATTGAAACAGGAATGTACAACAAATTTACAGAGGTTTACAGCAAATCGAAATTTTTAAAATGTTGGGGAAATGATTTGGGTAGCTGTGTGCTGAACCACAAAACATTTTCATAAAACTTGGTTTGTCGATGTGCTTCCATAGGTGCATATTATGTTGGAATAATTATAGGTAGTCACATCTGCTAGCTTTTTTTTAGCGCAACGCCGACTGGAGCCAAGTTCCTTTAAATCAAAAACTCTTTCTTGGAAATGAGTACAATAGGACTTTCCATTGAAATGATTACGTTTTCGGAATGAGAGGAAACCTTCCAGCAAGCCTTCGATATCAGCACACATTAGACGGGGAAGGCTTTGGTTTTGTATTTTAAAAGACTGTAAATACTGATATTAATGTTGTCGTTAACAAGATTGTAAGATTTTCTGAGAATTGTAAAACATTTCACATTGCCAATTTCACGTACAATTTCATTACAGTCAAAATTGATTTATACGACATGCATGCTGAATACATGTATCAAATCATCAATGTATCATCGATCAAAGCAACTTATTCCAATTTGTTTGACTTAAGCATGGTATTTTAAAATGACAAGCATAAAACACAAGATTCACGTATAAGATTAAACAATTTAGTGGCAAATTTTCCTGCAACTTGTAAGTATTGTACTAGGTTCAACGTGCAATGTTGCTAGATGCCAAGCTTTATGCTATTTCTTCAAGGACATTTAGGTGGTTTGCATCAATGTAAAAGGTAATTAGTAATTAGATTAAAGATAGCATTGGTCACATTAAAACCATTAAGATAAAATAAATGTTTTAAATATACAAGTATTAGTCCAAATTCCTTTAGAGATTTAAGCTCGAAAGTACATTTATGCGAATGTGAATAATGTGATCATATTGCCTGTTTCCGACAAGTTAAAGTTTATGATTTCATTTTATAGTTGCTGTTTAATCGTAATGTGTTCGTCAGTCACACTGTTAATTATTTTATCTAACTCAACTTTTGATAAGTATATAAGGTGCTTGCGCCACTAACAAGGTTAATGGTATATCATTCCATGATTCTGACTGATTAAGGCAGCCTTGCTTTTCAATAATTTTAAAGCCAAATACACGGCAGATGTTTGTTCCTCGGCTGCTAATCAGGCTACTTGGCAAATATTTTTAAGCTAAGATTTATAGGTTATTACTAAGGTTAGTTTTCTTAAAATTGGGCATCCTTATATTATATGCGGAATTCGGTTGCTAGAAATCAATGCATCTTGTATAGCATTTTGTGTGTCTTCCTGTCACTTAATTTACTGCTACTGCACAATAAGATTTATGTTTTAATTTTGAGACGTCGAGCGCAAATGATATATTATTAATGTCAAATGTAAACATGTGTCAATCAAACCTGTAACTTTTTTTTACCGAGAGTTTATCTCTCTTTGACATAGTCAATAGTTGCAACTAAAATATGATGAATTAAAATACATACATACATGACATGGTATGCATAGTATCAATGAATTTTGCAGTAATGATAAAATGTGAAGCAATTCATTGCGGCGAATTCATAATATTTTTGTCCGACAACTATCTATAAATTATTGATATGAAATCAAGATTATACGTACAATACGACGTATGAAGAAGTTTTATGAATTGAAGCATTAAAAGTATTAAAATTTGCCGGTTGTAAATCTTTTGAACATTGAAAATATATATGAATTGTTTATATTAAAGAAACAACATTGTAATTTTAATCAATCTTGCCGAATTCCAACGAAATGACTCATAATTGACTCTAAAGAGGTAAAACTGTTTTCAAACCTCTGCGGAGGCATTAGTAAATATTATGGGAACATATAATCAATTAGTTTTTATCTTATGGTAGTATTCTAAAATCCAAAATCCGGTTACAAACACAGAACACACGACGCGACCAATCGTGTCTTCCTGGTTCAAATATCTATGCGTAATTTATATCAAACCCACTGTATTATTACAATAAAAGCCCGCTTGAAAATATATTCATCCTTCATCAATGAAAAGAAAAATATTTACATCATTAGGCAGGCGCACAAACTTTGTTGTGTTAGTTGATAGTTAGGCATTGGGCATATTATTGTAAAACGATCAGCAAACTGAACTAGAGCAAACTGAAAAAAAATTAAAGAAGCCCAGATTCAGACTCCAGACTATGGGCGTACTCATGTTTTTACATTCACTTGCACAACAGTCCAAGTATAGGTAACACAACCTTTTTACACATTCAACATTTTTAGTTACAGGGCATTGATTGCATCACAGACATCAGGCAGACGCCAATATACTAATGGACGCGTAAGATTAAAGAGAAAATCATCAAGAGAAATTAAGTCAAGGTACCTATCCTTAGGTCACTAGTCACTCCTTATGAGCGGCTATAGTACGTACATATGCACAATGTGTACATTATTCCATACAATTATTTTTCTGAGATTTTGCAAGCATTCTACCGGCAAAATCATTCCAGCAACCTACCACCGTCATTACTGCAACCTTCTCCAGCAACCTACCACCGCACCGTCAATACAGTAACCTTCTCCAGCAACCTGAAAATCATCATTCCAGCAACCCAGTTTCAGCAACCTAGAAGAACGTCACTCTAGCAACCAGTCACCCTGGCAATCTGTCATTATAAAAAAACAGCAAACCGCACGTCTGTGCAACCCATCC
>JAQIXX010005159.1:0-14532 GCA_034700605.1 Willowsia nigromaculata | reverse complement strand
CCTGATTCTACATGCAAAATTTGGTATAGGTTGGTGATACCCATTGCACACCTTACACATATGGCGTATTTAAACTCAATTAGGATTCACCTTGACATTTTAAAGCTGAAGTACATGCTGAGCAAATGCATGAATTTCCCTATTCAATAGTGTCCACGTGATTTGCACTCATATATTTTTATCCTTTCAGCAAATGTATGTATGAAAGTGATGATTCAGTCGTGAATTCAGTATCTTTTGCCACGCTTTGTTCGATTCGTTAGAGCCTCCTGACTTACATGGAGAAAATTTGTCATAAAATGCCATAAAAATTGTAATAGAACATTTTTAAACTGCAATCATTTCACCGGAAATTCTAATAAAACGAAATAACAAGCTGGAGATGTCGTAAACAACTTTTACAAATATTATTCCAGTCCTCACGCTATAAATAGCATAATAGCATCTATGTTGACTGCTACTAGTTGGGAAGTTAAACACTACTATGCCATGCCATAACATAATATCTTCTTCTTCATAAATCTTTATCGATTCAATCTCAGAGTTGCAAAAACT
This sequence comes from Willowsia nigromaculata, assembly GCA_034700605.1. NCBI lineage: Eukaryota > Metazoa > Arthropoda > Collembola > Entomobryomorpha > Entomobryidae > Willowsia > Willowsia nigromaculata. Next base: position 13,977 of record JAQIXX010005159.1, on the reverse strand, counting down.
CTGAAAGCTTATTAGCTTTCTACACATTGAATCGAAATAAAAATCATCCTATATAATATTTTTAATAATCTCTTTACTACTTCTACTAAACTTCATGCTTGATTGAAATCGTCTTTTTTATAATGTTAAAGCTTACAATTTCTTGTAACCCCGGTTGGAAAATGTTTCCTATGTTTCAATAGTATTGAATTCATATCTGCCTCAGTAACGACGTCTAGCTGGGAGCTCCCAAAAACGAGCTTAGTTTCTTCTTGAATTTGGGATGAGGTAGTGAGTAACAGATAGTAACATTGTAGGTGCTTTCATCAAAAGTTAAAACAAGTATTCTGTCAATATATCAAAAACCTGAGAAATTTTTATTTCATTTCATATATAATTCAATCTCCATTCAACAACATCACTTCTAGAAAATTTGATACACATTTACTCAAAAAGCATTTTTCGACTAAATTTTCACAAACAATGGGCAGCAGGTATATAACGGAAAATAAACTGATTATGTCAGACATTAAAACAGGGCAAAATGAGGTACAGCCAGTTTGTCTGATGGGTCTGATAAATTTAAATGAGAAAGACAAAACCAAACTTGAAGGATGGGTTCTGTTGGTTTCTGGAGACCCATTGATTCCAATTCAAGCAGGTGAAAAAGTTCGCAATAAAATCTCAATTAATAGGCTCCACTTGACGTTGGGCCAAGAGCGAGCAATCATTCACTCGTCAATCAGCCAGGATAACCATGCTTACCTCTATGCTGGAATGTTCAGCATTCGTAATTTCCGAGAATCAGGAGACTTGCGATGGGATTGGATTGCCCCAAATATTTTGGAAGTTTTGAGTAGCCACATGAGCAAAAACATTCTAAAGCTGAATGTAGACAATGTGGTGACCCTGAGAGAAAAGCATATCATACGAAGGATTATCATGCCACAAAAGTCAATCAGCACGATGGTTGATAATTCTTCAAAGGAAAATGTAATCGGTAAAACCAAGGAAACCTTAAAGTTTCGGTACACTGGAGACCAAATACTTTTGGAGCTAGAATGTCCCACCAACCACGCGGGATATCATGTTGGTATCATTTTCCTAGAGGTAAGTTAGTTTTCAAGTGCATAAATATTTACGTGATTTATGTAAACTGTAAAGATGACTCAATTTTTGTGTCTTTTGTACTTTTGTAGACCTTCATATACGAACCGGGCTTGGGGGAGTGCAAAGGACGGAGCACAACTTATTTACGTGCTCAAGCCGATATCAAAATTCCTTCATGTGAGATTGCACACACAGATGAAAATGCTAGCAAAGATGGAAATGATGTTTCAGGGGAAATGGTGACCATATCGGTAAAAAAGTTTCAAATGCCAGAGTACCCAAGAGACTGGGAGCAGAAATTTGTAGATGAACGCAAAGTGCGCTGTGTTGAATACCGTGGAATCGCTCACTTGATCAACGATGGAGACTGGAAGGAGATTACTGTTGAAAAACTGATGATCAAGCGATTCCAGAAAAAAACAGCCAGGAAACAAAATATTGGAGGGAAATCATCTCGTTCGTCAAGAATGTCGGAGCCATTGCTACGAAGTAAGAAGAATAGTGAAAATGCTGCACCAAATCCAGACATGACTGCATTGCCCTGCCAGGTGTCCTCAGAAACGTGCTCGCAATGTCACATTTCCACTAATGTAGTGGTCATGGAAGTGGAATTAGAAACTGGGAAAAGAGATATTGATAGAGCGTCATCATTTTAACAAGATTTCGAAAACTGTTATGTACACTTGCAGGAAATATGTAAATACCAAATTTTGCATATATGGTTGAATCTCATACACTAAGGTATTACGGAAGATGAAGAACGGAAAATAATCGCACCCATCTTATTAAGTGTATTTTAAAAAATCCAATACTAGTTTATAATAGGTACTATGGTTTCGATGAAATTGTAAGCTTTTTGAATGCAGACAGCAGTAATTGACCAGAAAATGAAAATGTCATGAAAATTCCAAATGCGATTTTAGAAGGATTTGTTTGATTTGTAAACAAGTTCGATAACACATCGTGCTTGGGTTAAGTAATTTAATTTAGTAAATAATAATAATAACTATAAACACCTTAGTAAGTAATAAACTTAAATGTCATTATTTATTTAAAACAGAAATCAAACCAAAATAGCGAAATTACAAAATACTGTAATTAGTACTTCTTATTAAGACGTGTATGCATAATATGTATGCAAACTATAGCGTAAAAGTCTACAATTGAAATAATGCTAAAAATTTCAAAATTTACGATCTCAAACTTAAGATATCTAGTTAACTAATTGTTACTTCCAATCATTGTTGTCCAAACAAGTTCAAAAACTCGAATTTTTTTTGATACAACGATTTACATATGTAGTCAGCCAGTCAGCCAAGAAGCATCATCTGGATTCGAGATTCTGGAACAATTAAATTGGAGTTTACCTACGCAGTTGGCAAAAATTCTTCGTGTGAATGGTTCATTAAACCATCAATTGTACTCATAATATTAATAAACTACATGAATATTAAAATAAATCACATTTTACAAAATTTGATTTGGTCATGATTCAATGTTATTTACACATTTGTAAGTATATTAACAGAGTTCATGGATATTTTACTAACTTTGTGGATTTAAAATATTTTATCGCCATTTTCAAATTTTTACAGTTGAATCGTATTGTCATACTCTCTCTAATTATAGTATTAATGTCTTTGTTTAGGTCGATTCATCGAATGTTATTATTATGTTGAATTTTTTATTGCTGAATGGGACGCTGCAGAAATTAACATATTAAATTAGTTAGCATGCTGGTTGGTTACCACGCCAAAGTTGTTTTTTAAGGCTTTAACGACACAAAAATATATATAATTATATAGTATTGTAATATTATTAGTTAGTGCTGTCTCAAATTTCAAAATATGGAAAAATTCCTCCAAGGAAGAGAAACTCGACGTAAGCACGCAAATGTGCCGAAAAGAGAAAAATACCATTGATTGATTCAAAGTACAATTGAAAACTAACACACAAAATTAAAACTGCCAAGTAACGGCGTCTTCTTGCATTTAGGCACGATATTGAACTTGATAGACACGCAACTACAATTAGCAGAACAATTATATCATTCAGAGCTTGCTCTGCATGTCTTATAAATTTCTATTTATCCATCAAAGTTTTGGCTGTTTGAACTCAACCTACCAAACCCTACCATTTTAATTCACCACAATACATTCTAGTGACAAAAACATTTGTCTGATTGTCGGTAAAACAGCCCTGTGTCAGAATACCAACGCGACTTAGGAAAATAACCAAAACTTTAGGACGAAATTACGTTTCAAAGTTTCATATATCAATATTGTAACAACTTTGCCAAAGCTGTTCCAAATTATATGCATTCGTATCATTATTTTTGGAACATTTCCGTAACTACAACATAGTTTTTGCTTGAATTTTGTTTGATTTCATTTATTGATCTACAGTAATGCACATTTAAACTCCTAAAACAGCGAAACACTTCAAGAGTTATTCCGAGTATCTCATAAAATTTAACCAGATAAATGTATGATTTCAATGAGGAATTCTGAAAATATTCTTGTCCTGGTATTTGAACGTACGACGCATGGAAGTTTCCCCAAAATGAATATACGAACAACCATTATTACTTTATTTTTGTTCATTTTACCTCATGTATTAGCAGAAAGGAACGTTTGTAGGAGTCCGGTGATCCGAAAGTTTTTGAACACTTTATTTGGCCTGAACAAAGTAGGTTTCAACAGCTATGAAGTATACTATTATTCTGTTGATATTAGTGACTGTGGTTTTCAAACAAATATGAATCCACACATGTATCTACACGGTTACAATAAAAGTGTTACCTTAAACAATCGATTCAAATATGTACAAATAAGTCGTATTATAATAACAACTTTGCAAAATATGAAACATACACGCAGTGTTTTAAATATATATTTTAAGTATTGCATGTACCCATCTACATTGTTCCTTTTCATTAGCTCTCACATTGATAAGCATTTGAATGCTAATCAATATTTTAATACCCCTAGTAAAAACGTGCCAGCTCTTAAAATCATTATCAGCATTACAATCTCTTCAATTAGTGTGTCTGTAGTGTGTAACGGATATTGTAATAAATTTTATAAAGAAAAGGAAGTTGACAATAATTTTCATCAAGGGTTTTTGAACCCAAGCCAATTACATAAGAAGTTTTTCAGAATTGCTAATCAACGAAAGATTGACGCCTTAGTATATGTGCGATTCATTCAGTTTTTTTCAAGCAATCACTATAAGAATAATCCTAGTTCTTGTCTTAACCTGTTATTCCAATCCTTAGATTTTAGATACTGCAGTAAGGAAATGATGTCAACAATCATTCTGTCACTTCACCACAACTTGTCAGTAAATATTCTACCGAAGGATGACCCAGCTGTGTGGCAGAAAACCGACAAATCCTTGAGTGGGCAGTATATTATAAATGACGTAACGTATGCCAAAAATCATGGCACACTTAAATATCCACGTCATATATTAACAGGTCTAAAAATCTCCAAATTTCGTCATGTGCAACTACTTTACTGTCTAAACCGTGTAATTCAGAAATCTGACTTCCAAGTTGACTTCTCAGTATGGCTAGAACCATTCTCTCCTGGCATTTGGATAATCACATTGACTGAACTGGTACTCTTAGCGTACATTGGGACTGTATGTAATCGGAAACGTTTTAATAGTCAGCGATTTCTGGATGCTCTAGAAGCATTTTTGGGCTACTTTAGATCAGTCAGAGATGAACGGTTAAAATATTTGGTTGTGATAGAGTTGCTGGGTATGTTTATGTGTAACCTCTACGGAGAAGGTATATCAAGTATGTTAACTGTTCCATTGTCACCTAAGCCGTATAAATCTGTGCAAACTTTGCTGAATGCGGGTTACAAAATTCTGTGGGAAAAAGAAAACACTCTAAGCCCATGGGAGTCGTCGTTTTATCAAGAGTTTAGCGAGCGGAACATTTTGCAATATTTAAATAGCAGTTTTCATAGAATGAGTGTTGAAAGTGACAAAGATATTGCTTCTTTACTACTGAATAAAATGATAAAAATTGTTGGCTCTGATTTGTTTGATGCTCTTTTAACAGCCAAAACTATTATAGCGAGATATCACAAAAGTGCAAGTGCGGAGTGTCACATACTCCCTGAGAAATTATCTACGAGGTTTACAATACTTGAAATATACACAGTCAACAGATACTGGCTGCTGGAAACACACTCTCGAATTGCTTAAAGTGGACTTATGGACAAGTGGGAAGACTGGTCAAGAATTTCATTTAGACTCTTTGGGCATATTAGTCTAGAGAAATCAGAACAAAGTCATCAGACAAAGTCGGAGAATCAAATTGTTTTTAAAGACGTATTAGCAATTTTATTTTCATTGTTTTTTATTTGGTTGGCTTGCGCTGTGTCTTTTCTTTTAGAGTTTAACTCTGAAATTTTTTGCTTTAATATTTGTTCTGGGTTTTATTATGTATTTATTGTGATATATCGGGGATGTTATAAAACCGCAGAATACATAAAGTATTTAAAACAAAGTACTCAAGCCAAGTTAATAACTATGTCGATACAAATCTATTGTTCGTTTTGCTATGGGTTTGCCTTGTGTCTTACAAAATATTGTGCTATATCAGGGAAACAGGTGGTAGAAGCATTATCTGTAGTGTGAATAAAATGTTATATGCCATGAAAGTAATAAATACTTTACCAGCACTAAATGACATACAATTTTTAGAGTAATTATTTCAGTTCTCTTTTTTAAATAGTTTATTTTCAACAAATTCAAAAAGTCGGTATTGCAATCGCCAGTTCAATGGAGCTTGGTTTCACTTTCCCAAAAACAATATTCATGATGCATTCTCTGATGACGCGTATAGCACAGATTAATAGTTCGCTCCGAATACTGGATCCTTTAGAAGGGCGTAGTTTGTTCATCAAGTTCAGGTGGCGTTCTCACACAATAACTCCCACTTAACCCAGTTTTTACATAATACATACGACAAATTTTAATGTTTTTATAGTGCAAACTTGGTCCTAACAGATTATCACGACTAAGAAGTTTATTGAAGTCCAAATTAACAAATAAAAACTGCTGCTGTTGCACACTTAAACTAATAGACAATACAACTTGATTTTGTGCTAATTTGATGGAAATACTATGTGAAATGTTGTCCGTGGAAAAGTTGTCATAAGGAAATTTTATGATATGGAAACATTGTCCTATGGAAGGATTGTCCTATGGAAAGGATGACCGGAGAAAAATGTGTCGTGGAAAGATAGTCCGGACTCCGGAACCCGATTCTAAGCAGTACTCACGGGAGGATGGGTCCCTCCCAAAATTGTTCAGAGATTGAAGGGTTTGTATTCATCTGGAATGCTAATGTGAGTAATGTGGCATGACACATTTTTGAAAAGACATTTAAGTGATAGAGGACTACTCAACGACTTTCCAGTGAGGAATGAGTTTCACGCTTCGGATCTCACAGGAAGTATTAAAGTGGTTTTTATATAGTATTACCGGTTGGACTCTTGTCAGCACTGATCTTTTTCTTCATTGTGCTGAATAAGTCACTGGTTGGATTTCTTCTTGCTACAAAGTTACATTACAAATAGTTATTATGAGCATTAATTATTGTTTAAGTAGGTTCCGAGAACTGTCACAGTGTAGATTCAACATAACAAATCAAAAATATCAATCGTTTTGTTCATGAATTTTATATGTTACTATTTTCATATCACAAAACATTCTTAAATGAAAACAAATTATTTCAATTTCCAGTCAACGAATCATGATCAGAGTTTAAATCGCTAGGTTTTATTGTACATGTACTTATCAAATGTAACAAAATTATATTACATCATCACGTAATTCTTAAATATTAATTAAGCAATATTTAAAACGATAAAAAACAAGAAGACAAATTAAATGTATTTCATTAGTATTTTAATTAAATTCCTTCCCATTTTGATAAATATTTCTATGACAACCTATCCTGTCATGTGCATCAATTCACGAATCAGGTAATGTTTGCTTCTCAGATTGTGATATTTTTTTATAATCTGGATAATCAATATTTTCTTACACAAATAGTGAAAATCACAAAGCACAAGGGTACTTCAACTCAACTTGTATAATCAGAACTTAATCATATTAGGATAGTTTTATAGCGTCAGTGGGCTCGTTTGATGTTTCAAATGGTTTTGCTTTTTTCCGAAATGGTGTGCCCTTTCCATTGCAAACGTCTTCATGTCGACTTCGATTTCTAGGATGTTTGAAGCCTGCTCCACATCCCTTTTGGCAAGCATAAATCCTCTTAGCACAGTGCACTTTTTCATGAGAACGTAACTCGTTCATTGTTTTACATGCTCTGGGGCACTTTGTACATAAAAAAGGTCTTTCGTCTGTATGTGTAGTTAAATGTGTTCAGAAGGCTTTTTGTTTTAAATGTTTTCGAACACAAATGGCAAAGCTCACTCCTAAGTAGCTCCTCGTCTGGTGGACATGCAGGACATGCATACTTCCGGTGACGAGAAACGTTATGTGGATATAGCAGCTTTTTGCAATCGGGGCATGGAATTCGCACTTTGGTTTTGGGAACGGTTACAATTCTTCTAGGTTTGGATCGTAAATTCTGGAAATGAAAGGATTTAATTTGAGATCCATCCCACACATGCTTTGCCATAATTTTTGAGTTCGGATCACGGCCGTCTCTAACAGTTTTTCCAATTGTAATTGGACCCTTTAACAAGGGGCGTTGCAGAAACTTAAAGCCTGTCTCATGTCCCGAATCATTTGGAGGCAGTGATGTCGAGATAAGGTCAACATGAAGAGCTTCAGGATCTAGTGAGGAGTCCGCAGTTTCAACACTGGAAATCTCAATAGCAGGAGGTGATGGTGGAGGTGAATGCTCTGCATCTTTTTCTGATCTAGTGCAATCAATCTTTTGCTGGAGACATTGGCCAAATTCCTCCAAAAGTTCTACTTTCTCCACAAGTTTCTTACGAAAGCCAATGATAATGTTCTTCGTTTCTATCTCACTTCTCCCTAAAATCCTATTTAGTGTTGTTTATCTTCCTCCTAATCGTCATTTTTTAGGTGGAAAGAATCCACGGTAACTTACCACCTAATAATGGGTCATTTCCTCTTAAACACCTAAACTTTTTTCTATTCTAGCCTATCAGCAAAAGTAATATGATTTTAAAACCAAATGTAATTGAATATATAGAGTGTGGTATTTTGAAATTTTAACCTTACATCACAGCAACGTTTTATCCTGCAATAAGCAAGCATAACATGGGTCTTAAGCTTAATGATTCCTATTAGAATTGCCTTATTTGAATTTGAACAAATATAGGTACCATTAATTCAATTCTAATTTTTTCGGTTAAATCAGTTACAGCTTATTGCATTTTACAACTGAACAATTCATGTATTCGCATTTTTAAATTTAAGGAAAACATTATGGCTTTTACAAAACTGCAATTTATTCATTCACCATGTAATATTTGTAGGGAAACTTAAATAAGCGTAGTTATGCTGAAGCTTAATTCTTTCGTTAACCATAATCACGGCGGACTCAAAAAACGGAAAAAGTGACAGACCATAGAAGTTTATAGAAGTTATATTAATTCAAAGTTAGGGCTTATGTGTTGGGGGAAAAAGCTCACAGATTTAGACAAAAAAAAAACAATCGTCTTCGTTAAGTAGGCAATAATTGATTTTTTATGATCAAACCTTGTATTTACTGCTTGGTTCAATATAAAAAGTCTAAAAATATTACAAAGCTATCTAAGTACTAAAACACACTAGCATATTCGAAGCATCTATTTCGCATATGATTAAGCATGTTTTCATAGTTTTAGTCATATTGAATTTGAATCTTGCCTGGCACTAAAAAAATTCTAGGTTTTTACGTGGAAGATTCCTTCTGTTAGGTGGAAAATACCCATTATTAGATGGTAAGTTACCGTAGATACTTTCCACCTAAAAATGACGATTAGGGGGAAGATAATCCATACGAGGTGGAATTCTTGTTAGTTTAGCGGAAAAGAAACTTTTTTCCATTAGAAAATAAACCCATTTTCAAATATAGAGACATCTAGCATGCTCGGAATTTAATAAAATTGATTCCTATTCATTTAGATACAACTCGTTAATTCTAAAGTATACACAACAACAAAAATATTAAAGAAGTGTAGGTAAAGTTGTTTGAATAATTTTTTTGCGGTACCCATACTCCGACTTCTACAGTAATATGTTAATAAAAACAACACGGTAATCTAACTGCCACACAACAATATTTAATCTTGATAATTGGTTATTCTCTTCATCCATTCCACCCAGAATTTGAAACAACTTACATTGTATTAAAATTAAAAGTTGCTGAATAGATATTACAACAAAATTGCTAAATCAACAATACACAGAAATTACTAAATAAATAATGCAAAACAAATATTATTTTTGCTAAAAAATAATCGTAACATTGAAACTTATAAAAATATTGGTTGGATCCTCATTGTCGGTGCTGTTGCAGATTCATTCATACTGGAGCAAAGACATGATTTTGTAGAAACCATAAATACCATTTACAAATCACCTCAAATACAATCTTCAAAGCTTCTTAAAACCTGTATATTTTGTAATCCACTGTTATTTGTACTGTCATTATTAATGCATTTGAACCGATTACAAGTTTTATTTGCAATTTTGGATAATAGCTGGTAACATTTGCCGGTAATAGCCGGTTTGAACTTGTGTAAGGTGGGCTTTAAATCTTTTGTTACGCATAAAACGTGCGTAAAATAAAGAAACGGTATGACAGCGTTTGGGTGTATGAAACGACTGTGTCTTTAATATCAAAATATGAAGTATTTATAGTAAAATGGTTTACATAGTATTATGTTAAAAGAATAATAGAAAGTATAATTATTACATCTATCTTAACTTAAGATTAATAGAGCTTATCATCATGTTGTGCAACTCTCTAATTCTCATTCTTACTCTCTCTTATCATGTGATGCGTGATAATGTACGTGATAATGTACGCTCTGCGTAACACTTTACAAAATTTGGAACTACTTTGCCTATGTAACATTGGGAAATTTTAACGCTTGCATTGGGATGTATTCATCCTTCATTGCATTGTGGTTATTTGGAAACAATTGGGATTCTGATACTCAAAAATATTCTCATCCAAATCTTAATTCCGAGATATTAGAGAGATCGTTTGGATACTTTGGTTCCAAACGGTTCCAGAGAACCTTAACTCCTTTTCGCATTCCGAGAAGGTGTTGTTGTCAGTATTTTTTGATGTCCAAAAAGTAAACATTTTACTGAGTTTGCAGATAGTTTCATTTAGATTCATGATGTTTGTAAAACTGTTTTCACATCATAAAATTTTTGACAAAATATCTACCTGAGGGTAAAACTTTAACGCAATTTTGTCCTGTTATAATAACAGTGTCCATCATCTCGGTTTATGATAACGGCATTTGATTGCATAGTGCAGACGTTGTAAGAATAAATGTAATATAAGCTTCTATCCACAAATTTCACAGAAAACCTAATTTTTTATTTTATTTTTTTAAGCTCAAAACATATTTTCTTATGTACAAATATCTAATATAGTACATGAAACAAACACACCTGCAACATACAAATAATAGCAATGTACACCAAAGTTTTGGTTAATATAATCGTTAAGATTTGAATTCTGGTCTACTACGCAACCTTAACAAAACTTATATACATAAGATAACACTAAAGCTCTACACCGGATTTATTTATGCATGGAATATCCTCAATATGACATATTCATATTGTCCAACGTATTTCCATGAACTTATAATACAATACTTATAAGAATTAGATACGCAGTTAAACTTTGTCAAGTTACAAGCATAGTCAAAGTCAATTAACAAGGCATGGTCAGGCCATTTCAAGTTTTGAAAATGGCACAATTTTCAGACTCCTTACGGCACACTACTTCCTTATAGCAATAAAATTAAGTAATTAAAAGTTATAATTAATATTAATATACCATAACTACCATAATTAAAAACGATTCAGTAATGTACCTAAGTACTGCAGAGAAAACATCAGGCTAAGTTTAGTGCTTATTCGAATCATACATGTAACCAGAGAAATTGTATGTTTCATGCACTTTGATACGTTAACTTGATAAAATTGCTTCATTTCAAAACTGTGCTATGATAATCATGACAAGCTTCTATTTTTAATCTCGTAATTCTAAGAATTCAAGTTTTTACTATTACTATTTATAGCACTTTCGAGAATCTCTATAATTTGAGTTTGTGTTATTATAAAATCTTTGTAGCTATCTTTAGTTAGGTACGATTTGCTTTCATTGCGGCTTGGGAGAAGCGTTTTTCTTAGCATGTTTAGAGGCGTTTTACCATGTTTGTTCGTGCGGCTTGGATTGATCCCCAAAGAAATTAAGTACCTAATAGTTTCTACTCTCCCTTTGGAATTGAAATGTTTTAACTCATCATACCTTTCATTCATTAAAATATGAAGTGCTGTATTACCAACCAAATTAGTAGCGTTATAGTCGCATCCCCACTTTACAAGCTTTTGTAAGACTGCTATACTTTTGTGACCCTTTACAGCAGCTAGAAAATAGTTGAAGCCCTCGCTATCTTCTGCATTCACATTTATTCCTGGTAGTCTTAGAGTAGGTTTTATTGTATACTCATTTGTTCCTGCTTTACGATTTAATAACCGTAAATGTAATGGTGTTTGTCCCAGAGAATTTTTAGCCGTTAACAAATTCATAGTTTCGTCTGTTCTGAGAATAGTTATTGTAAGTTTATGAAAATCTATTTCGGTCATTTTGGAGGCCGCTTTGTGTATAATATTGTTTCCATTATTATCAATTTGTGTCATATCTGTTCCGTATTTAAGTAAACACTTGATCATTTCTAAAGCTTTGTTGTTGGCTTTATCAAAGTTTACAAATAAAGTGGCTGCTATTTCTTTTTTATTTGACTCGTTTTGTGATAAGCCTAATGACAACAAATATTCCACTGTATCAGGATTCCCTTTATCTATTGCCTGGTGAAGCATGCTACAACCTTGTTCATTTACTATTTTGTAGTCTGCGCCATTCTCAACCAAAATTTTTAGTATGTTGACAGATGAGTGACTGTTTAAAATAGCTAACCGAAATAACTTGGTAACGAATTCAGGAACATTTTTGACACGTTTTTTCAAATGATCAATGAAAAAATGAAGGGTTTCTTCACTTGTGTCAAGACACTTTGAGAAGCGGATGTGTAAAGAATTCCAAAGCGATTTTACGCCCACAATATCAGCTACTTCTTCTTGCTCAAACAAAAACAATGCTAAGTCATGAAAATCTTCTGCTGTACTGATCTTCTCTGCCACTTCCACTAAAATAAAATGTGAAAAATTTAAACCATCTTCTGTTGTAAATTTTGCCCCTTTTCTAATTAAGAGTTTTATCATTTCTGATTGACTAAACGCATGGGACATGAGAGTATTCCAACTTGGATATCCAGTGTTCATTGACAGGCCTAAGGAAAGTAAATAATTTGCTGTTTCCAAATTTTTATTTACTACAGCCATTTCTAAAGCATTCCAAGAATTCTTGTTTAGTTTCTTATAACTACATCCATATTTGACTAATTTCTCTATCAATTTGTGGTCAAAATTATTATGAACTGCGGAAAGTATAAGATTATTTCCTAGCTCATCTGTGGTATTTATGTCAGTCGCTGGAATACTCATTAGTATATTTAGCACGTCACTACCATAATGTAGACCTTTTAAAAAAATGTATTCATGCAGTGGCGTGCGACCGGCCTTGGATTTTATGTTAAACAATTTTGTGGCATCCTTATATTTCGTAATATACTCATAGAAATTTATAAAATCTTTTGGGAGCATTTTCAACACTGCCGTATGACAAATCGTGTAACCAAATATGTTAGTACGAATTAAATCAGACCCTTGCTCAATTAAATAAATTGCTACATCACTGGTTCTCGCTAGATGCAAGGGTAAGTTGCCACCGAGGTCAGGATCATTTACCGGCAGTCCTTTGGATACAAAAAACCTTACAGTTGATAAATTACCAAAAAAGGCTGCTAAATGCAGAACTCCCTGACCAAGTTCACCTTTTGCTTGATAATCAACTCCTCTGTTTATTAACTCTTCAAAAATCTCTATACTTTCATCTCCTTTTACAGCTGCATGAAGAAGGTTACATTTAATGCAATCAACTTGATTAACGTTAGTTTTTGAAATGCTAAGAAGCATTTTAAGTGTACAAGCTTTCAACTTAACATTCCCGTTATAACCTGGGTTCAAAATTTTGTGCAACGGAAAATATGCTTTGTTTTGGTTGGCTGATAAAACAAGAGGCAGGTCTTGGTCTTCAATAAATGTTTCAACAAGTTCGTGGTATTCAGTGGATGACATGTATTTTCTCGCTGAAACTATTATTGATATTTTAGATCCATCGTAATCTTCTCTACACAAATTGACTCCTTGCTTGTAAAGAAATTTAATTATTTCTAAATGAATCCAATTAGTAGAAGTTAAGTTAGATTCATTTATTTCGTCGAAAGAAAGTTTAGAGCATTTTGTGAGCAGTAGTTTACATACTTTAATTTGTTTCTCGGCAAAATCTTTTTTACTGTAATAGCTCAAAGATATAACTTTAGATCAGGCATGGACAATCTTCCGGACCCTGGGACCGTAGGTCCCAGGAAATTTTGGGTGGAAAAAAAAATTTATCAAAAAAATATGGTAACATAAAGAACGGAAGAAGTAGGAGGGAAACTAAAGAGCTGTATAATTAAGAACTTTGTTTAATTTGTACTAAACGGTCATCTGGAATCCTTCTCTGATTTT
>JAQIXX010005158.1:0-14532 GCA_034700605.1 Willowsia nigromaculata | reverse complement strand
GTTTTGGTATGGCAGTTTGATAATCCAAGAGGATCTAAAGTGCCACAGATTTTCAAAACTTTGATGGAGAATGGTATTTATAGGCAGCTTGAATGGTTTTACAAGAGGCAAGAGTATTCTGGTTTGAGGCTGCAGTATACGAGAAGTAGAGTGAAAACTGTGTATGAACCGGTGAAAGCTCTGGATCTGTATTCAAATTTACAAACGATATTTTACTTGTACCTTATCGGAGTCGCCATTTCTCTGATGTGTGGCGTGACTGAGAGAATACTTAGAAAAGTCGTGGAAACTTGGAACTTTTTGAAACAGTTGTCTGTAATATTATATTTTGAGCTTAAAAACTGGCTGTCGAGAAGACCATGGTGTTAACAAAAGCGAATGTTTCAGTGATGTATATTCGGGAAAATTACTTAACTGAAAGTATAATTGTAAGGATTAGTGAAAAAAAATACGATAATGGTTATTAGAGGAGTGCTAATAAGTCCCAAATATTTTTTTTCTAAAATACTTTACTATAATATTGCTATTGCTAGCACGCGTGCAAAGAAACTCAATTTGGTTTATTTTGAATTTTCCAGATAAAAAATAAATATTAATACAGAATTCTCGCATTCTATGCTTCTGATGTAAATTGTGCTTTCAATTGTAGCTATTGCTGGCTATGAAGCTTTTCAGAATCTTGAAATATATCAATTATTTCCTGTAATCCTTACCAACTGACTTGTTTATATTTTCACGTGTATATTTGTATCAAAGCATAATAGTATGTCATGTCCTTACATTTGTAATGTATAAACTTTTTAAAATGGTCAAAATATTCGACAAAATAAGATTAACAATTAAATTCACATAGTCATTACATGAAAAAAATTGTACGTAAACCAGAATTAATAATCAAATATTCGTCTCTCGTCATTTACACAGTATTCCACAAAATTTTTAAGATGTTTTCTTCTCAATTTAGTTTTTAAATTAAAAAAAACAGTGATTCAAGGAAAACAACACCTCAAACTGCCCTTAAATTGGAATCTCTAGAAATGCACACAAATATATTTCAAAATTTGTCTAAAACTCGCAATTTAAAGTTGGTCGTAATTTTTTTTTTTAATTTCACCTTCCATAATATGATGTGCAGGAATGAAATTTATTAAAAATACGTCATGAAAATTTCTTTATACACTAAGCTATACTTCACTTAGCTTTCCTCCAAAACATCTTTTTTAAATGCTTATGGAAATACCAACGAGCTGTAAGAAATGTAATTTATTCGTTTTTATAATGCGACAGCAAACGTGACATGTACCTATCACATGCTTCAGACTTCAACTTAAACTGAGAGGTCAACTGAGATGAAGTCTTAGCATTGTTTATTCAGTTCCGTCTGGTGAAAGCTTAGAGCTCAAACATGAAAGAAAACATGTGCATGCAAATACGCACACATATTATATATTACTGATGCTAGGGGAAGGTACTCTAGTGAGTTGCAAATTCATATAAAGAGTTCTATTTGGTACTGCAGTTACAAAACGAAGACTGGGAAACCATGGAGATTTAAGAAAATAATGTTTTTAATTTTTTTAAGTACTTGGAAAATGTTCCTCATGCTGCTTATAAGTAGGACAGATTATAAACTGACATGAACAAAATCATTGTTGATGCAATTTCCATGTTGATAAGACCATATTTTTTTATTAGAATAAAACGTCATCTGAATTTCAAAAATGCAATTCAACGAAGAACTCAAAGGCTTTGCCCGCACATAAAGACATAAGAATGTATGTATTATGTGTAGTTATAACCGAGAGAAAACCTGCATAATATTTTGAATTTTGTATCACGTCATGCGCACTTTTACTCAGAGGATAAAAGCTTTTAAGTTTAAATGCAATCTTTGAGGCGTTTGAGTAAAACCGACTAGGATGTGAGCTTTATTCAAGGTTAAGTTATATACTATATTCTATTGACAATGAATTACATCTTAAGTTTGTGCATTTGCTTAGAAATAGATTTACAAACTGCACATGTTGAACAAAGAAATTCCAAGCTGAAAAGCCCGTTCAACTGTTGCTAATTATAATGCAAAGACATGTGGAAAACTGTAAGATAAAAGCATATTATATACGTAATTTATTTTCAAACCCGTAGGCTCGCATATTTTGATGATTTAAATGTAAGACGAAGGCACTATGTACCGTGTGCTAACATGAGCTTAAAAAAGCATCCTGTGTGCTTGACAGCAATACCATTTACGCTTGCTATTTTCCTGAGAGAGCTGCTTCTAGTAATGAAATTCCTTTGATAGGTACGTCAGCTAAAAATTTTAGGAGAAAATTCTTTCGTTTGGCAACACCATAAACTTGGCATCTTATACTTTGATGGAGTTCCATAACGTTAATGCTGATAACGTTTTATCAGATCGTACGCAGGTACTATCAATATTATCTTTGTTTGTTTTAAAAGGAACAATATCGCAAAGAATTGGAATTTCAATTGTGAAAGTGATGGAATAATCCCACTCTAACAATTGGTGGTGGGTAGCAAGTTTTTTGCACGCAACCAATATCCTTTAATCTTTAGCACCACTGCACTCTTAACCTCAAGCTTAACCAAAAGTTTACAATTCTTTTAAAACTTGTGTCTTTGTCGCTACCAATATGCTATAAACTGATAGAAGTAGCCATCACAAGTAAGCGTTATTTAGGAGCATTGATGCCGACCTTTAGTCAAGGAAAAATTAAGATCATTTCAAAATCACAGAATCTTCTAAAATATTCTGAAGTAAAAGTCACGAAAACAAAAATCAAATTATTCATGGGTTTTGCATTCTTTTGATGCAATGCTTATTTGTTAGAAGATACTACTACACGCGTATGAATTCTCACTCCGTAAAGCATTAATGATATTTGTTTATTTGAAAGCATAAGTCCCTTTTAGTTAATCCACAGTCCCAAACCTAAACTTTAAAAACATCAGTGATTTTTTTTAGGTTTTATTACAAAGTGTGAAACTATTAAACTGGTATATTTTAGAAGTATGGACGGAGTGTGATGCTAACTAGTCAATAACATAAAGTCTACGCCCGGAAAAACTCTAAAATTGAAAAGATATATTTCATCTAAAAACGCAAAGATACAGGATATTTTCTGCAAACTTTTAGTAGACACGTGTTTCTATTCATTCATGGCCGAGGTTAAAAT
Organism: Willowsia nigromaculata; assembly: GCA_034700605.1. Lineage (NCBI taxonomy): Eukaryota > Metazoa > Arthropoda > Collembola > Entomobryomorpha > Entomobryidae > Willowsia > Willowsia nigromaculata. The sequence continues at coordinate 11,335 of JAQIXX010005158.1, read as the reverse complement.
CATCATTCAAGGTATTTGCCTCAATGGCAAGCTGAAGACAAAATGTTCTCCATGACGGAATCAAAAAAAAGATTTTGCTACTATATTCGATGGGGTAATCTGATTTCAAATTATAAGAGAAAGTTGGAGAACTAAATCATTTCCTACTCAAGCCATGAAGTTGAAGTTTCTGGAAACGCTGCTTACTACTTAAGGAGAACGGAACACTCACAGCATGAAAATTATTGTGCTATGTAATCAGGGCGTACTGGTGGCAGTTTTTTTACTGTTTAAACTACACACACGTGCAACTGGTATTACGACTTTCATATAACCGTTTCCTCATGAGTAGAGGATCTCGTAGAAGGACGAGGATAAATCAACAGCTTTTTGTTCCGGAATCCACACATCTTAACTCGAGAACAAAGTAAACAAGGTCTAACCACTTAAGAAATTCAACAAGTATAAGCTGCCATATATAAAAAAAGAGTTATATCATCTTGTATAAGTTAGTTTAATGTCTTTACCCGAGTTTTTATTGTATCATTCCTTAAGGATGTGTACAATTTGGGAAAATGGCTCCAGGAAAACTTAAGGCTTTTTGTGTAACATCTCTTAAGTCAACAAGGTAAAGTTACAATAAGAGATAGAAGTCTTAAAATTTTAAACGGAAGAAAACAAATATTGTCAACAGCTAGGTTATTTTTACAAGAAATATGTTGAAAAGCTGATAAATAAACAAGCTTATCCGTTTATTGTGTAACTCAATATTGCTTAAATGTGTTCTATGGTCAACATTTTGCCGTTCATCTGGAACGCTTCTACTTAAAATAATTAATTAGTTAAGTTGGTGAAAGTCATAACCTCATGATATTAAATGCGGAGAAAGTGTAATTTTCCAACCGTTTTTTCTCACTTTAGTAATGAAATGAGACACTTTATATTTTTTGGACATGAGGAAGCAATAGAATCATTAAATGTTTTTAAAAACTGAGCGGCAACTCTGGTCTTTGGACTTTTGTAATGGACTTTTGTAATGACCGGATAAGCTTTTTGAATACTCACTCTGGTGAAAAAAGCCAGAAATGGATTTTAGGGTTTCCGGGACACGTGCGAACACGTGTTCTTTACTCTCATGTCTTTTTTCTTAGGTTTTTACGATTTAAATCTATTTTGATATCTCTCTGTATTTGATGGATTTACTTTGAATCTTTTTTTCCACGAATGTCGATTTGTATCGTAAACGCCTAGTAAAATCTGTGTAAGAAATCGAGCATACGAAGCAAAACTATTTGCAGACAACACAAGAAAATTAGTTTTATGCACGTGCGACGTGTGGGAAGAGATAAAGGCAACAACGTTTGACTTATAATCGAAAAGCGTCAATATAAACTAGCACAATTTACTGAGAAAAGAGGTTGCTAAATTTTGAAATTGAGCATGTAAAGCAAGACCGGAATGAATTTCTAAGAACGTGACTAACGTGAATTTACACATCAAACGCAGTGTGTGCTCCACATGATCTTAATTGAGAAAGTTATCATATCTTTCACAAGTTTTTCTGATAGGATTTCACGTTTCGTTTGTATCCTTGATTCGGGTAAAATAATATTTCAGCCCATTTTGAGAAGAAGTTACGTATTCCATGTGTTTATCTAACGTCATAAATGCGCATGTAACGATCATATGTATGAAAATAATGAGATTCATATTAAATGGATAAGCAATGTTCTACCTGCCACTTGTAACCTTTTAAATCAAAGCAGATCGCATGAATAACTCTGAGAAGTAGGCACCTTTATGCATTATAATTCAAATAATATGTTTTTCTAGATTTAGCCATGAGTTTTGGTATAAAAACTAGTGTAGATAGTCTCTACTTTATACCAAAAACTGATGAATGGGGTGCTAATTTGTTTAAATCTTATGGATTGCTTTTGCTTCATTTGATTCTGTGCATTTAACCAGCATGTTCAGCTTTCACCTTAAATTTTGTAAGTGTTAGCAAAAGACCTTCAAAAACTTAATTAATAAATGGATTCTTTGTAACCTTTTGTGACATTGACATCTCAAAAGCAAAGTCAACTTGCTGCATTTATTACACAATTGAGTATCAGTCATTTATAATATAATTTTTTTCAAATAAACAACTGAATTTGGGTGAAAGTTGGTGTTTTGCTGCGAATCGATAGAATATGATTTCTTTAAATTGTGACCTTTCTGAGTTTCTAGCATAGTGAACCTCAAAATGAAGGCAAGTTTTTGATTTGCTTCATACACATATATTTCCGAAAATATTTCTTGGTAATAAAAAAGGATAACCAGTTCCTAAAATTTGCTTCTAATATTTTGGCCAAAATATTTAGAATGCAGTAGCACCAGATGTTACGTAAATAGTTTTAAAGTTCGAAAGTTCTGGGATGCAAATATCTGAATATTCTAGGAGAATGGCGATATGCATATTTGTTTCAATATAAATTTTATTTTTAATTCCAGTATGACGTGGTCATTTCATATTATGCGATAAGCAATAAATTTTCGTATATTGCATTCATTAGTTAGTTATGGAGAAGTAGCTTATAGTTCTTATTCGAATATTTGCTGTTATATTTATTCTTGTAAGTCAATGTTGCCGTCTATTGTATTTACGTCTGCTCTGCATGACAAGAATCTGCAATCATATTTTATACATGTTTGCAAGGAAAGACAAACTTTAGATTAAACCTAAATCTCACATGACAGAAACATAGTAAACGAATTTTTTAAAATCATCCCCGGGGTTTAACAGTTTCCCTAAAATATTACCTCACGCTCAGTAGAATTGGACGCCAAAGAAATCTTTGGAATGATTTCTTATAACCGACGGTCAATGCCCTTTGGAGAGTTCGCTTTGACAAAAGTCATACATAACGTCTGGATTTTTATTAAACAAAATCCGATTATGAACTAAAAAAACTGATAAAGTTGCCGTCTAGAATAATTAACTGGGTGCATTCACATTACCATGAAAAGCGAAATGCTGTGATGATAATGTTATAGTTCCGGGTCATCGAGCTCATTTCTCTCTTTTGTACTGTTTCGTGACTCATGCTTCTTAAAAGGTTAACTCATTTTCCATTCTCCACTCTACACTGACAATGAGTGCATCAACATACTTCTGCAGTGAAGTTAATGACCTTTAACTGAATTAAACGGTTTACCACACATACCTAAAACATTTTATGCTCAACTTGATATTGAATTGCAGTTGTAAGCCCATCTATTTTTGAAGCTTTTGTAATATCGTCAAGTTTACACCATTTACTCACCTATAAAAAAAAACTCACAAAGATGGTGTTTCCTTGTCTGGTAAAGTTCAAGTCAAGAAGGTCGCAAGTATTTACATTTAGCAGCGTAAACCGTTTTGACATTGAGATCAAAGTTTAAGTCAATTTAATAGGCTTTATTTGAAGTTCAAATATCTTTGAGTGATTTTATTTGCTTTTTACGAATTCCATCTCTATTATTATGAATGCCAACACCATGAAATTAACCGTCAATATTTCCCAAATAAATTCGACACCACATCTAACGACGTATATGCAATATATCTGATACTCTGGTGCTGTTCAACTTGCGTATTTCGGTTTTTGCCATTGCCTTCATGAAAATCATCAAATTTCTACTCGATCCGCCCGATACCACCTCTTGAATAACCGTTGTAAGTTAAGAATATCGAAATTTAAATCGCAAACTCGATCAAAATTAATTTTCCACCTGCTACGGTTTCTCCAAATATTGTGTTCCAGGAAAACAATTTTGAAACCGGCTTTTGTACGGATATTCATTATGTATCCAGAATTTGAGACTGTACTATGAAAACGTATTTTTCATATTTTTGCACTAATGTCACCGACATCGCATGCAAAAATAGTTATGAATATAATACAATCGTGCTCAGTGTAATTTAAAGGATGAAAGTTCTCGCAGCTCCCCCCATTTTTAATAAAAAGTGGTTTGTTTACAAATAAAACTTTTTTCTTGAATATTCCAGATATTATTCTTCCAATGTATCATAATATCCTGGCATACTTCTTACAATGCATAATTACTATTGTAATTGAAAATCTGAGAACATTGCGCAGAATTTGTTTTTTAACTGTGTATTAAAAAGGCATCCACCTTAGCGCGCTCATGTTATCAACTCCTTGGATACACAAGTATGATATCGCCTTTATTGCATTCAGTTCGTTATCGTCTTTTTTGTACCACATCCTGCATTTATTCCATGGAATATTAAATGTTATTCATTAAATTACATCTCATCTCTGTAAATATTTGGTTACGAAAATACAAAATATCCCGCATAGTTAATTGTCTAAGGTAGATTAAGAGATTAAGAGTAATTTCCGCATTTTTTTAAACACAAAGATTCAAGCTAATAACAGTTTCTTCCAATGCCGTACAGGAATGTGAAGATTTTATTGATTTCACAAAAAGAATCTGTGTATCTTTTAATCGTCTGCTCAGAATAAGCACAAACAAAGTCAGAGTTTAAGTTGCCATTATGTTCTTTGTTTTGATTCATAATTTGGTGACTGCAGTATTGACACTTGAAAGCGAATTATTTTCCACATTTACATTATTTTGTATGATGCGGCCAGACAATAAAGCAATTTCCTTTTTTTCGGTAAAATCCCTATTTGGCAGCATGTGATAGACTCTGTTTTTTGAAATCCTCTCGACAAATATAAACTCCTTCAAGTTTTTATTGTGGCCTTGGAATTCGTTTTTGCGAGCCAGTTCTCACTGAACGAGCAGTTCCTGCTGTCAAAGGATCTGACCGCTTATGAATGTCAACGCTCGACGTAAAGGATGTGATCAGTAAATATTAATATAGGTGCTTTTAGTACAGGGGCAAACAAAATGACTATACATAAGAAACTTTTGATAGTTAGGCTTATAATTTTTGTAAATACGAAAAAATTTGTACTGACTGTCAGCCTTATAAAAAACTGCTGCGAGGTACCTAACGGTTTTCATGCCAAGATAAAATGCTTCTTTTGCTTGTGACTCAAAAAATGAATCTAACAGAAAACCTTTCTATTGTTGGCAAATCTAAAATCTTCCTATCATGATGTAGGTACTTTTATCATAAAAAAGAGACCTAAATATATTAAAGCAGGTTGCTAATAAAAAATTTAATTCTTTTTGAGATTGTAAGCTGATTTGATTGTGAGTCCTTTTAAAAGCTTAAAACACAATGGAACGCTTTAAAAAATGCTCAATAATTTCTGCGAAAATGTTTATACTCGACATTCCAAAAAACGTAGGGAAAACATGCAATTGAAGTAATGTGATTTTTCCACAGAAGGCCACTAAAATTAAAAAACTACAAAGTTCCAAAGAGTATTCAGTACAAAATACAGCTGAATAGTTCAGAAACAAACTTGATTCCACGAATAATGGAACAAGAACAACAAACACCAAGTAAGCAAACATGGAAAACCATTTCCACCTGAACAGGTACTTTAAGCTAGTAGAGAATGTGGAAATTCACAAAATAGTCTTTGCAAATTTGTGGTTGTTTTTGTTTGGTTAAACTATTTGGTTATAGATTTTACTTTTGTCAGGATATCCTTTGAAATCTCGTTTCTTTAATATGTTACCTACTTACTGTTAATGATCAAAGGCTTTTAAAAGATTGTGCAAACCCAAACAAAGAAAGGTAAACCCTTTTACAAAATTATTACTGAGAAGGAACCAATTCCAGAGATTTTTAGTAACCGAGAATACATACCAAGCAAAAAGCCGAGTATTCTTTGTATTATTAAAAGCTTTAAGCTACTGAGTCTACATACCTAAAAACAATTTTATTTCTTGTAAAAGTCTACTCCATAAAACACAAATTATACATTAATGTACACCTACAAATTATTAAGTTTGTCACGTGGTTTTTACACGTTTATGTACCTGTTGTTAAACAAAAAATATAGCATCTTAAATGCGGCATACTCAATTTTGACTGACAAAAGGTTCATTGTTTAATCTCGCTGATGAGAACTTGAAGTAGATAGCCGGGCCAATGCATAATATGATGTTTTTATGATGCATATGCTATTTGGAAATTCCATTAGTTGGTCTTTTTACCGGTCACCAAGCATTAGGATTACATTTTCCAGTGAAATATTTATTAAATGTGTTTTTAATTGGGGAGTTTTGCTACAGTTTACAGACATACCCACTATTAGAGAAACTATATATTTTCTTCAAAAAAACTATCAAATGTAATTTAAAGTAGTAAATATCTCTCTTTTAGTCCAGGTGTTCAGTACAAACATATTATTTCCGTGTACGAAAGAAATTATTAGTGATGACTATTATATTTTGCATTTTTTATTCAAACGACTTTTAATAAATTGTGTGGATTATGCATGTATGTAAATTAGGATAGAACCTACTCAAATATTCAAATATATCCAGCCGGGTAACATCATTTAAGGATTTTTGCAGTCTCTCCTATGACACACGTTAAGTAGGGAAATTAAGAAATTAATTAAGTTATTGAATAGCAAATCTCGGAAAGTACAAACTTATCAGAGAGAACTGAACAAGAATATTTACAGAAGGAGTCCAGTAATGAAGTTAAAGACATTTAAGTCAATTAAATAGCATTTAAGACCATACCAATGAAAATTAAGTGACCAACTGAAGAGACGTAAAACTACCTAATTAAGAAGCGCACAAAATCCATACTGATTTCCCAATCTTTATTTCAAAATATTAGGGTAAGATTGTAATATCAACATAAGAGTTTACACTTACCACTTCCGGAATTTTAAAAATCCTTTTTGTTGATACGTTGAGATTTAAGTGACTAAAATATTTAATCAACGTAGTAAACACAAAAGTATACCTAACTTTCACAGAGCTAAAGCACTTTGTTTTCCCAAAATATGATCAAACCTTATGAAGTGTTTTAAAAGTGTTATGGAGTGTGAAAAAATCAGACGGATATATTTTTGAACATTTTTTATCACAGGATTAAACGCGGTGTACCACTCACCAGCACCAAGTCTAAATTCAGACTGAGAGACCGTCGGCTCTTGTCAGCTGGATATATTTGGTTTGGAATGGTGAAAGCTTAGGGTTCTTAAAAGAGAAAGTGCACAAAATGTTTGCAAAAACGAAAGCGATCACAAACTAAGCTTCCTTCGTTCGTGTTTCTCACTTTTAGTTCTATATTTTGCTAATGACTCGACAAAGCGATACAAACTCAGCTAAAAAGTTTTGCGGGAAGTATTGTTTACATTGTGTGTAGAAAGCCGGAGAAAACTCAAAAGTTACAAAAGAATTTTGTTTCAACGATAAATACAAAGAGACTGAATTTACGTTATGTGATCTGTGCCCTACATTTTAAAAGTAAAAAGTAGATGTGGTCCTCATTGAAATTGAAATAAAGTGAGATTGAATAAGACGAAAACTAGTTCTCAGTACTCAAATTCTCTCCGAAAATATAAAATATGCGTATTTACATCAAAATTTCAATTTTTTTAAAGAGACATTGCCATCAACATTTTCTGTGTATGAATATTTGACTTTTTCTCAGAATAATTTAATTCCAAGTATTGAGTCAAGGAGCAAATAACAAGGTGATCTAGTATTATGACATGCACTAAAAATGCCGGTAAATCCTTTAAAATAATAGTGGGTTCCCTTAGGAATAGGAGATTATATCTTGGGTGTCATTTTCTATCTCAAACGAATACAGAATAATTGTAATGCTGCAATATTACTCTGTTACATGATTTTTGCACACTGGTCTGGATCAACAGGAATCCCGATCTAGGGAGGAATGCTACGATCACGTGTAACACAAGAGTAGGGCTCAACTAGCACAGAAAAATATTAATATGAAATATGCTAATGCTATTGGAGAACGATGTAAGTCAACGTAACACCAGCAGTACATGTCTCTGGCAAGTGAACGTTATGAATTTATATTCCATTTAATCCCATGACGTAGAACTCCCATCTCTATTCATGTATTTTTTAACTTTGCCAAATTCCTGCGAATATGACTTAATTAACTGTTGCTACAAGGCTTGCCAAAAAATTCCATGTGATTTGAGATTGCAAATTTTTTATTCTACAACTTTTCAAGTTTCGTACAACTATAATTAACTCTTCAAGTTTTCTAAGGTTACGGAAGCACTTCAATTCTTTCTATGGAAATTATAACCTGCTAGTCAAACATTGAAATTATAAAATTACTTGTTTAAGTACTACATTTATCATTTACGCAACATAATAAACCACGTATCTTAAGTGATATGATTTTCTACTTTTTCATTGACTAAGGCGACGCTCAACGTAATACTAACTTGTTTTGATGTAAAATATTACTTTTACTTATTTCGTAATGAAATTGCTGTCCAGGTGGAACCCTTGTAATTTAAGTTACGCTTGAAATGAACTGATTTATTTTTCTCTTTATATTTCCCAATCCTCACTTCATAAATTTGTCAAGAAAGTGATCATAACAGATGTGGAAAAGGTTTCAACATCTGGGCATTTAGCAGCTGGTAGGTAAGCTACAAATTGTAATTTTTTATATCGACGATAAAGAAAAAAAATTTCACACCAAAAGGACTACTCTGAAAACAAAATGAGTACTATGACAAATAAAAGATTGCTCAGGAAATTACAAGGATTTATTATTGAAGTAATTTTGAAATAGCGACAAAGACATATTCATAATTAATTTGACAAATATTTGAATAAAGAACAATTTTCCAGTTTTAAATTATCCTTTTGAACTTTACCTCTATCAACTTTTTGTGGAGCAGCCATCTGCTCCATACCATTTTCCCTTTAGTTCCCTTTGTATTTTCAGTGTCGTCTGGGATTAAATTTCTGCTTGTATGCCTATTCCAATCCTACAATTATGGTGGGCCTACTGTTAGATGTCACGTGAAAATTTATTAAAATAGTACATTAACAAACTTGTTATTTAAACATACAGCACCCCAGAAATTTTGCTTCATCACGTCACCATTCACCAAGCCTGCCAGATTTTGTCGATTGCCATGCAGATCATCAATTTGAATTCAATTGGCATAATTCATCATGACATTGTGAGCCAAAATCCAATTTGTGGGCTTCCTCAAGAGATTTATCACAAAATTGGATTAGGGCCACACAAAATAGAAATTTCATACAGTTGTACTTCAAAGCTTACGTGATTTATTATGTGATAATTTTGCCTTTATTTTGCCTGAAAATTATTATCCATTGCGAGTGTATATGCTTATTTCAAAGTGAATGATGAGTCCATAGTGGAATACTGTCCACTACTGGAAGCATCAACCATTTACCTACTACTAATTCAAGCTGATGCAACAATTTTATCATCCAAGTTAGTTTAGTTAAAATTTGTATAAACTTTCAAATGAGTATTGAATCTTGGATCGAGGATCACTTGTTTATATCAGAAAGCTTGTTTGAAAACTTATACAAATCTCTGTCAAACGTAAATAATTGGTACATTTAATTGTTGCATTAACTAAAGAATATGGGATAAGCTATTAGTGCATCTAGTAATGAACAGAGTTACATGACAAATCCATCCCCTGTAAGCATTCACAATTGAATGTCTGTTGGATGAAAATTAAAATGCAAAATTTAAATATTCTTTGCCCATGGGAACTCAAACTCTTCTATACAACTGCATAAAATCCGGTGTTGAATGAAGTCATGTTACACCTCCTATCTTACTGTTAGTTAAATTGAATTAAATAATATTCACGATATTATGATAACTGATCTTAATTACATAACCTCAGGAATGTCAAAGTAATGATCATTTTGACGACTGATGTACACTGGCTTGCTTGATGACATACTTTAGCAAAATTTTTAGGGTCAATTTACCTAATGATTTGTTAAATTAACCGTGGCGTCTAGCGGTGAGCAAGTACCTCCACAAAAAGTTGCTGCGTATGCAAATTTGAATAAACATACAACATGCGATTGAAACCTAAGTGACACTGGCAGTGCAAAAGGATTTACAGAAAAATTCTGATAGAACAGGTGGGTGCTCCATAAAAACGCAACATTATTTGTATAAATTATTTCAAACAAATAAATAAAAACTTACTTTAAGATTTTGAAAACTCCATAGGCTAAAAAAGCATCAAAATCTCTGAAAAATTCCATATTGAAATTATCAAATGCCCATTGTTGCCTTAAGGAAAGCGTCAAAAATTTATTTAAAAACACAAACCCCAGGACTTGACTGGCATCCTTAAATATTATCATGCTGGGCTGAATCTAGGCACGTCAAATCTTCAGAAAATTCTTTAAAAATTTCCTTTCTTTAATATCGAAATTTGGATGAGTTTGAAAGGCTAGTAGAGTAACTTATTTCTCGGAATAAACTTTTACCATATGAATGACACTTACATTTTATTAAAAGAAAATGAACTTGTAATGCCACATTTCACAAATTATCAAAATTTCGATATTCTAGAGGGTACCACCTTCTAGCAATTTTTTCCGGATTTGACGTGCCTAATTTCAAGTCTGCGTTCTGGTATATCAGCCAGTAACATTCCGGCAGAATGTAAATTTAGCATTTTGTGATTTCCTTTATCTGAAAGATTTTCAAAATGGAATGGAAATTTGAAAACTTTTGAAAAATGGAATGGAAATTTGAAAACTTCAAAAATGGAATGGAAATTTGAAAACTTTTCAAAAGTGGAAATTTGCATTTTTGATGCTCAATCCGCCTGCTGTAATGAGATCTCAAAATTTTGAAATTTTTTCCGACAACTTTTGTGTCTTAACCAATTTTGCTCAGTATTTTGAAAAGTTAAGAAACAAAATTTTTTTAAACAAAATATATAATAGTTTACCATAGGTGGAAGTAAATTTTGTTATGAATACTGACATATAATTCTCTGAAGAGAAAATGCAAATTTACGTTTGACTCAACATACTAGAATTTCTACACAGGCATTCATTCTGGGGCATTTAAGTTTTGCACACATACTCAGACACTTGCACAAAAGCGTGCATTAATACTAATAACCAGTAAATTTTTTAAGTAGAATTTTCTTAAACATGGGGTTTCAAAAGGTTTTTCCAAACTTGAGTTCGTAATGGTTTATTTTCTTTAATGATTGAAGCATTAGGATCGCGTGATGTTTTGTTTGACATGATGTGTAAGAAGTCCAAAATGTCAATCACTGTACAAAATATAATTTTTTATCAGTTTTTAGACATTTTAAATGTTTTTCTAAAAATTTAACTTACTTGGAGTTCCAACTTTGCTGTTGACAACACATCGGCTTAGCTGTGAGTCGCAGTTTTCTCG
>JAQIXX010005157.1:0-14532 GCA_034700605.1 Willowsia nigromaculata | reverse complement strand
TAATCAGCAATCTGCATTCCTCAAAATTTTCACGTAAATACACGGGCTATACTATTCTTCTCTTTTTATATTCTTTGTTAGTAACTTATTACGGTTCAAACGGTATCTGTTCCACCATGACTACTGCAGACTCTATCCTAACTTCCGAATTTTAAGCACCTAATTCTCACACTTGCCATGTAGCATTAAAAAACTTATTATGTAGATTGCCAATAATTGAAAAGCAAGTTGTATTATCTCTGTGATATTTTGGTTTTTGAGAAAACCCAAAAAAAGCAAGAAGAAATTTCATGATGGAAAAGATTACTCCATTGCTTCAAGTAACATGATGACATCCGGTTGTTTATGGCTTGATTTCTATGAACACATCTATTTGAGATTTTGAAACCACTCAGCATCATATTAAAATAGTTTCAACGCCGATCGAGATGCCTGTGTATAAAGTGATATTGCCATTGTCGTTAGATGAAAATAAGTCATTAATATTATGATTTTTACAATTTGACATTGAAGGAATATTTGGAACTATAAAAATTGCCAACTGAACGAATATTCTTACTAACACTACAAAAAATTTCTAGCAAAACTACGGAACACGAGAAAGAGGTCCTGAATTATTAGGATTCGCTATAAATTTTCCAATTCAACGAGATTAAGGCACTTTCTAATGTTTACAGAGCTTCAAAGACAGAAGACGTGAATGTATGCCGGAAATATTATTGAAAATATCTACGAATTGTTGGAATGATTGCATTAATTATGTAGTGATTGTTTTCATGCACATAAAAATTACTCCTAAATAAATAATCTTAAAATTGACCATGGCCAGTGTTTCTTGCCCAATTATATATCCCATGGTCTACATGATAGAGAAAAATGATTTCTGAAGTGTGATAATTTCAGAGAATGACTTCACTTGTCAGCCCTATATGCTCGTTAATGGTTACCAGCAGAAATTAAATTGTCAATCTCAATTTTCTTATATGACTTATGAGACTCTTTCGATCTAACCGAGATGGTAGGATGATCGAGTGAGGCTTTCTAAAAGCCGTAGTAAGCGAAAGCGAAGTGTTCTAAAGCTAATCCACTTTCATTTCCTCAAAAGCCACAAGTCATTTTCCACCTTGCCAATCCTTATTCTAATAGTATTAGCCCCTAGCACTATTCAGTCATCTAAAGCTAATGGAAATTACTATGAACAGGAATTGTGTTAAAATTTCCGGGGTAAAGTGAGAGTCATCAATATGGGTAATTCACTTAATTGCGTTTGGGATAGTTTATTAACTCACTGAAACATTATTTTCACCCAGGCCTGCAGGTCTGTCTGTCAGTGAATATAACAGTTCTCTCGGAGCCCATTATAATTACCATAAAAATATAAATTAATCCCTACTCATAATTTCTATATATACGAATGCCCAACGATAACATACACAAAAGGAAGAATTTATAATTGCTGCTTCATTCCAATAATTAATACAATTCTACTAGGATAGAGTCAATGGGAAAGAGTTTTCCTGACCTTATAACTACTTAAATCAAGTAAAATACTTTGATTGTAGAAATACTCATGAATTATGAATTTTGAAGCGTATGTCTTGAGGATAAATCATACTCGATCATAAACTTCATGCTAAATTTTCTTGAATAAAAGGTGTTGATTTATCAGAGCAAATTTACACTTTAGGAAAGATATGTGAACACGATTAGAAGATAAATGTAATGATGCTGAATAATAAATACTATGCGAGATCGACTACCTGTTTGCATAAGTCAACTGATTATCTACAGATTTAGAACAAAATTAATCCCAAGTTTCAAACCAACGTAAAATCGTACTTATTACGAACCTACATATTTCTTTATAGGCCAATCCTAGAGTCTGGATGCTAGACATTTTAAAGTATTTATTAGCAGGTGGATAAAGTAAAGTAAACAAGCATGAAGGATATGGATTTCAGAGAACATCTGTTACAGTATAATTCTCCCGCTCACTGTATTGTGAGTTTTATTTTTATTGCTTTATCGCCAAGTGTGGGTGTAATTAATTTTAAATAATTTTTATAAGCTCGAGATGAATCGGCGATAAAACTGCTTGTGCCCTGAGAAACTGTGTACTGTACATCCTACAGTGGTAGAATAAATGTTTAGATCAAAATAGTTCCGTGTTTATGTGAAAATATGAACACAACAGAATAAGTCAGCATGTCTAGTTATAGTTCAGGAATGCAGTATATAGTTCATTTTATTTGTTTGTTTGAAATAGCTGGAGGGTAAAGTGAGGGAGTAAGCGTGGGCAGGATACTAAATCGTTTGATTGATTAGTGGTTATTGATTATTATGAAGTTTGTAAGCATTTTTGATGTCCTACCAAGTGGAGGCAAACATCTAACGTTCAAGAAGTATAAAAAGATTTAATGACCCGAGATGTATTATTTCTATCATCGAACCCTCTGAATTCATTCCAAACTTTTAGAGCACCTACTTCTCTCACTATAGATGCAGCATGAACAAAGTGCTTAGAATGTAAATCGTCGCCAAAAATTGGAGAGCATGTTGTGTTTCTGATTTTCTCTTTCATATCCCAAGTTTCCCAAAAATTCATTAATGAATCTCGAAGAGATTTCATGAAACAGAGGGTGACTCCATTACTTCCAGCACAAGGATGACCTCAAGCACTCTATGAATCCGTTTCAATGCGGATACAGAGTAAGTTATATAGCATGTTTGCAAAACACATTCTATCTCGATAAGATAACTTCAACGCCAGCAGAAGTACTTATTTCTGGATATGTACTCGCAGTAATGAGTGAATATGACCGGACCAGCCTTGAAAAACATTATAAAGTGTAGGTAATTACCAACATGTAAACAACATTGGTAGGTGCTAGCATTGATGGTGCGCAGTATTCTTCATTAGATAGGATAAGGATTGACCCAAAGTGTTAGAGATGCTGCTTGGGAATTAGGAACGTAAAAACACAAAATACTCATGAAATTCTCTAAATACTACCACAGATGGACCATACAATTGGCATTTTATACGTAAAGCTTTTACCTCCCTAACGCATGTGCAAAAAACGTAAAAAATGTCGATCAATTTGGGTCTTGACACACGGTGACAATTTTTGGGCTACAAACCTGAAAATTGGTATGTTATTACGAAATAAAATTAAAATTGGTGGGTTTTCCTTTGTCTTTTTAAATTTTGAAAAAGACCTATCCCCGGTTTATTCAAAAATACGACAGAAAATGCCAAATCCGAGTATTTTTCGTTTTAAAATGCATAGAATATGTCTAGACATGTTTTGGAATTTAATTCACCACTTGTTTGGTATTAAAAGAAGCCATCAAAGATCATAAAGTCACAAAATCATATACACCTCCAAGGGATCATATAAATATCCAGCAATACAAATATTTTATTGATTTTTGCGATATACATATAAGACATGCACATTAAAGTAACTTTTATTAGAAGTAATCAAAAAATCATGTTTAAAATACAGTAGAATCCCTCTATACCGGCACCCCAAGGGGAAAATAAAATTGTGCTTTATAGCGGTTATGCCGTTATAAAGAGATGCTTTAATACATGTCGTAAGTACGGAAGGGGAAGAAGATACCCCGCCGGTATAGAGGTAAATCCGTTATATCCAGGTGCCGGTATAGCGGGATTCTATTGTACTTAATGAATTGCAGCAATTTAAAAATATTATTAACTTCAACGCCGCCAATGTGCTTGTGTCAATGAGTAAGAACATGTAGTATCACAGATTAGTTGGCGTCATGTCACGAAGCAATATAAGGCATAATTAAACATGCACGTAAAAATGGGGATGGTTGCATGGGAGCTTTAAAATCGTAATAATATTCGAGACCCAAACCAACGCAAAAGTTTAATTACTGCAGAAAATTTGGATATTTACAATTACTATATAGCTAAGGTTCTAGTAATATCATGAAACACTAGAGAATCAATCATGTCAATAATAGTATGATAAATATTATGTATAACCATAAAGAAAAGCAGGACTCTGCATAATTAGGTTTTTCACCTACTCGTGCATTAAATTCAATCTTAGCAAACTGTATGCGGATTCATTAAAATCCAGACAAATATATTTCACCCACCCATAAGTAGAGTAAAGCGGTTGAAATGGAAATGAAAGGAGTCAATGGAGTGTTTTTGAGAGTGTTTCAATCGTGGTCGTCATTCTAAGTGGGAATCCGTAAAAATGCAATTAATTCTAACAAATAGGATATCAACAACTTGTATCCAAATTTTGGGAGACCAACTATGAGACACGTGAGGGAAAATTCTTTCCATAATTGTAGGCTTAGTGCTAATTGATCACTATAAAAACCTGAAAATCTCAAGATGAAACGAATCTTTTAGCTTGTCACTTGCACTCCATGTATCTTTTTACCACTTTATAATTGATTGTTCATTGCTGAAATTTCATATGGGTACGCAAGTATTAGCAGCTAACTTAATACCTTAATTAAACCCATGACATATCGCAGAATTCAAGAATGAACAGTTCAAAAATGAAATAGAACGGGCTGGTAGAATAACTTCACTTGTCCATTTGGTATTGCGCCGGTATATGCTGTGTAACTGGTGGTTACCAGGAGAAAAGATATTAACGGTCTCAATGTCCTCAATGGAATTATTCAGGCAATCCCGTTCTGAATAAGATCGGATGTACCAGTGAGTGCTTTGAAAAGTCGACTCACTGATGCCTAATTAATTCGTTCCAAAGAATGCAACTGGATGAATAATGTTTTAAGGCTACTATTTAAAAAAAAGAGCAATGGATTGATATGATGCAGAAAAGAACTTTACAACACCTTGGCAACATTTAATTGAAAACTAGAGTCAGTATACGCCGTCTTTGTTATTAATCTCAAATTTTCCTTGTTTTAATGGAATTTACAATTATAGCGCATGTGTTCAATCCCGTTGATACTGAATTTTTAAGGTATCGCTGGAACTGGATAACCTCCTGCTGAAAAGTAGAAACTGAAAGCAGAAACAGACGGCGATGCATGGCACTTTTATTTTAAAAGCCTCCACATTATGTGTAATTATTGTCAGTTTTTTCAGAGCTGATAAAAATTACCTTAAAGTCACTATTTGTGAGAGCAAAACGACACGCAAAACGAATAAAAATTTCAATAAGCTAAATAAATGCATTTGCTTGCCTTATGATTCCAACAATTTGTTAGAATCGACTAGAATAGAGTCAACAGGAGAGAATAATTCCGACAGTCTAACTTTTGATAACAATTAAAATATTTCGAACAAAAATCACTTATGAAATAAAAAATAATAATTTGAATGTAAATCATACTCGATTGAAAACTTCACAATTCTTTTTTGTAAGTTCTTCGTTACCTTAGTTCAACGAGACAAATTAGTGTGAAACTGAGTTAACGCGATGCTAAAATGTCATTCTCACTACTTTTGCAAGATTTTTATCGGTATTACGCTTTTCAAGCCAGGCACCTTGCAATCTCCACCATGGAACAACCTCAAAAAATACAAAAGAACATACTATTTGTAGTTAAAGTCCTGCAATCTCAAAGGAAGCTAAAATTCGTCTACGTTAGTGTGGATTCGATGTATAGATTTATAGCAAAAACCACGTTTTCATATACATCAATGGGTTTATCAACATCATTAGATTTTTTAAAGTTTTGTGTATCTCTCTGGTCACAGACGAATTTACTTTTTTTAACACACAATCGAGACTGTCATCAGAATAAATCACATCGTACAATCAAAATGATCGTATTTGACCATATTAGATAACAATATTTTAATTTTACTAACCAGGAATCTGTGAGTCTTCTAACCTCAACTTTTCCTTGAAATTCACATATTTCTATGAAATCGGGTATGGAGAATTCATTGCATATAGCCATGTGCCCGAAAGCGCTAGTGGTGAGGCTATACAACAACTTAAATTTGGCGCGCATCAGCTTTCAAGGTTGTGTACCGGCAAGTATCTTCAAAAGTATTATCACTGACCTGGTCCATTCCAGCACGCAAACATCCTAGCACGCAATCACAATTGCGTTGACGTAGTTGTGAGCCTGCTTTCTCGCTTACATACAACTCGTATGACACGAGGATGACCTCCGGAACAATATGAATCCATTTCAATGTGGATGCATAGTAAGTTATATAGCACGTTCGTAAACAGCATTAAATTTCATTATGACAATTTCAACGTCAACAAAAGTACTTATTTCTTGAGAAATATCTCAAATGAATTTTGAGATCGGATGGACAAAGAGGTCTTGAATATAATAATGTGAGAAAATTAGAAAATTAGTAAGAGGTTAGTATAAGTAAATAATGTGCGAGTATTGATAATAGGCAGCATTCTTCATAATAAATAAAATTACGATTTGAGACCCAAATCGCCATAAAAGGTTTGCTAATGCCGAAAGGTCAGATATTTACAATTTATAAATGACGACGAGTTTCGGAAACTTGCAAAGGTGCCATGAATGTTTCGAAATAACACAATATTACACTAAAGTTGTAGAGAACGCTTCAAAACGTCTATATGACCTATGTTTTCCCTCAAAATTTGAAGGCATTTTTGGAGAAAATCATAGTGGAAATCAAAAATCCGAAAAAGTAATTCTAAATTACAACTACAGTTTTTGAGCTAGAAATCTGAAATTTTGTATAATGTTACATCACACGGGCTTATTTGGTGGGTTTTTCTTAGACATTTTTAGTTTTGCATATTATAAAAGTTTTGGTGGGAAAACCAAATAATTCAAAATAAGTTTCAAATTAGCAAATTCAACGGGTTGCGGAATGCTCCACAGCTCCTGTAAGTGTGTCCCGTATACTTTATAGAAGACCATATAATCTACCAATTGTTGAAAAATGGTTAGGTTTTACATGGATTTGTCATGGTGGATTGCCGTGAATCATATCTAAACCTTTTTTGCAATAGAACTGAATACAAAGGTGAGAACTTCCGAGCTAACTAACACTAAAGAAACCGAGAAATGTGGAAAAGGCATTTTATTATGACAAATATACAAACAGTAAGTAATGTGGCAAAAATATTGCTATAAGTAAAATATATTGATACAATGATGAATGTTAAATTAATTTTTAACAAACGTTGCGCTTGTTGCCGATTTCTTGCTTTTAACCTAATTTGTTTCGTCCGCTGTACAAAAAGTCACGAAGAACATTTCGTTGGATTTGATTTTCTTAATGAGTTTAAGTCGTAGACACATGAAACTTTTTAATTCACATTCAAAATTTAAATGTCTAGGTGGGTTTTTCCTCAGAAATTTCATTTAATTTCTTATTTTGTCAAAATATTGATTTTTTGTGTTTAAAATCCGTAAAATATCGGAAATTTAAAAACGAAGAAAAGACACTCCTAGCAAATTCAATTTTACATAAATGTGCCAAATTTCAAGTTTCTGCGTCAAAAAATGTGGCTTCCAGCTAAATCCCCGTGAGAGCACTTTTCAAGCTTGTACCTCCCGCCATTTGAAGACAGTCAAATTAAAATTTTTTTCTTGGTGCCAATTTACTAACTTGATATAGCACTACGTAACCCCATTAACTGATTAGTAAAATGCTGACCTCGATTTCGACCATTTTCCTAAGTCAGACGATTTTACCCATGGTGGAAGATTGCAAAAATATAAACAAATGCCTTATAATAAAAATGTCTCTGCTTTTCACTGTAGCTAATGTACTCCCTTGGGCATTCACTAGAATAGAGTCATTACTTGACGGAGAGTAGAAACAGAAAATTGGAAGATGAATTTTTGGAATTTTCGTTTTAATAACCAACAAATTCTTTGTTTTTATGTCAGTTCTATCAGAGCTCATCATGAGGTAAATTAAATAATTCTCCTCTTGAAATCACTATTAATGAAGGCGAGACGGTAACATACGCAAGAAGAATAATGATTCATTATCGCATTATTTAAACTTCATTTTACTTTGAATTCGTCCATGTGATTTTTTGTCGTTCTGAAAGTTCCGTCAGAACCGATGATAATTGACGCAGATTAATTTAATAACTCATACTAATAAATTTCATGAGAGCGTAAATGATGACATAAGCATAACCAAGGAATTACTTCATAATCACAATTTATCTTTTTAATAATTTATGCGGAACGAATATAATTGAAGTCAACCGGAAATATATTTTAGCCAGCATAAAAAGATCAACTCAAATATAACAATATGAATGTGTATTAATTTTAATTAGGGAGAAATTTTACATTGCATCGTGTGCCTATAAAAATACGAACAAAACGAATTCCACTATTGTCAGAAGTGATACTGATATGATTCCTTTTTTTGAATACACTTGCCTATGTGTTTATTTTTAATATATTTCTAATCATGAATCTTCAGGTATTGCTTGCTAAGACAGACGGCCACCCGAAACAATGGCATAACTAATCGTAAGATGAATTGTATAGTTCTCAGCCATTATTCGGTGGGTCTGTGGGTCAGAAAGAACACTAATTACAAATATTATATACCATTGTGACAATTTTTCTCATACTGATTTATGAAAATGAGCTTAAGTTCTTACTATTGATAGAAATTACGCAAACATTTTGGACACATGGAATAATTTTGAAACGTACAACTTCAAGACATATAATATGCAATTAAAAATTACATGATAAAGTTCCTTTCTCGTGAGTTAAGGAAGTTCAACGACAAAGAGTGTCTATATTTATTTAGAGCAAATTCAGTCACCCGAAGATGAATCTTTGCAGTCGATCCAAATGTATTTATGGTGCAGCCGTGATGCTAATAGGTAAAGATGCATAAAGTTCCGAGATTCAAGTTCGTAACATAAGTAAAAGCTTATTTACATTCAGCATTGAAACTATAAAAAACAGAAGCATTCAATTATCAAATCCATTTACTATCAAAAAAAGAAGTGAAGGTGTGAAAGAGGAGAAAACACATGTTTTGTTTAGATTAGGATTTATCCTTCTGATTGACTCATTTCATTAGCTTTAAACCACAGGCGTATTTATTCGTATTTATTTCTTAACTGTTGGGTAAGGTAAACGACTATGCGTTGGCAGGATATTTAGATTCAGCGAAAGTACATTGCAATTAACTAGATAACGGGATTTTAAGTTTTAATGTTTAATCGTCACAAATGGGTGATACTGATCTAAATTAACTGTTTCATTCAAAAATTTATCATCACCAACATCATTGCTTACTAATCCAGCACATTTCAATATGAGTTATAAACTGTTTAATCGTCGGTAAGGAGAGATACACTAACATGCATATTGTATGCACTACTTTTAATAATGTTCTCATACATACTTATTGAAATGAGCATATGTTTATTGCATGTATCCAAACAATTGCTTTAAAATGATCTGTCGCAAATTTTGTTGAATTCCGATACATTAAACAGGCCGAATCAAAATGTTTGTATAAATGTAAGCAAAAGATCAAATTAATATGAATTACTGTTGACTTCCACGCCAAAAACGTTTGTATAATTCCTAAGAAGGTAATATTAGTAGAAAGATTAGTGTTGTCGAAGTATCCTACCTGGGAAAATGCTTCACCTTTGGATAACTTTGCACTTTTTTCGATAATAAACGGATTTGTATATAAAATGGGTCTACTGTCTTTTTAATTTGAATTTTGGCAATAATACTCATTAGCATAAATTAATTAATTTGACATAATAAGTTAAGTGTTCATGTAGCACTTGTTAATGTAAATCATTTCATTGGTAAAATTACGATTTGATAATAAAACCAGCATAACTGTAATTACAGCCAAATGTCGGACATTTACAAACACCATAAGCACATCGTATAACTTTAAAAAACGTGAGAAAAAATCATTTCCACATTAACCGGATCTATATTACATTTCAGATTCCCTGCGACAATATACAGCCTGTGTGATCTACTACTGATTGTAGCTTGCCGATAGTTTTGCGTATGCCCACAAATATACAAACAGCAGCTGGGGCTGCGTCTCTGCTATCTCAGCTTGTCTTGTTTCGGGGGGAGGGAGATTTAAAAATCGGAAGGGTTATATCAAAAGTCGATCACACAGACAGTAATTCCTGGTATTTACCCAGATTCATTAAGATGTTATTGAATATGTTGAATAATCAATCATAAACGTCTAATTTGGTTTTGATAAAGCAGATGATATTGTACCTCAGTGATCTTTTGAGATAAATAGTTTCAGTATGCATAAATGAATACCAGATTCAAATATTATGTACTGCATTTGTTAAAATTATGGATCCTTCAAAAAAAAAAGTTTTCCATTTCCTGGGATTAAGTAGAACGAGCAGAGAGAATGACTTCACTTGTCATTGTCTCACGGCACCTCTCTATGCTCCCAAATGGTTACTCGAAGAAATTAAATTATCTATCTCAATCATCAAATACTATCTACATCTGAAATGCCTCTGGGGTTGACAAAGAAGGTCGTTAATTTAAATGAGGCAATGACAACTACTTCCTTTCAAACAGTGAACGCCAGTCGGATACACGATGAAGCGCACCTGGGTCAACATTTTTATAAAGTTGCTATTTTCAAACAGGTGTACATTTAAACGCAGGTGTAAAAGCCAATTTAGACACTTCGTCATGTTTTAATTGAAAATTAGTACGTTAAATTACGTATATGTTTCAATGGAATGGTAATCCTGTCGCTTATCATTATAATACCATTTATTCTAGAGGTTTCAGTGTTCAAAAGTTAGTCCATTTTCACTTCCACAAAAAACACAAGTTATTCCTCGATTCGACAATCCTCATAGTAATAGAATAAGCTGCTCAGTCTATTTGTTCATCTACAGATAATAGTTATTGTGAAGGGGAAAGTTTTGAGGTAAAATCAGTTTCGTCAACCAAATTATTACGAGCAGCGCATGAATGAAGTGGCACGACATCAATGAATTACTTCGCCTGACTTGTTCACTTTGCATGGCGGCACTCTACTACAGGTGGTTGGCTTTTACTGGGGAAATGAAAAAATATTAATCGTAAAAGAATTTCAAAAGGGTACGCCGTTCTTACTGACGATGAGATCAGAGGTAGATCAGGTGAACCGTTGAAAATCAGGAGCAATGATACCCACTTTGTTTCTGGGGAAGAATGTGTTTCTCATGTAATCAAACGCTTGGAAAGTAATGTGTATATTTTGGAAATGTTTTGTGGGAAGCAGCCAAACATTACAGAAAAAGGAAAGCTACACAGTAGCCCTCACAGTTAGATTGTAAACATTGTTTGCTCAAAACAAATGCCATTACATTGCGTAAGACGTAATGCCCAACGGTACAACGCAATTGCATCATAAATAAGGATTACAATTACACACATACATGTTATTGTTCAGGATATAATTACTTGAACGAATCGTAAATTCGTAAAACATTTCTGCAGCGTCTGCTTCAAAGCTTGTGCCATCGACATGATTCATTTTAGTATAAGTGGCTGCGGAGTACCTGAAAATAAATAAGTTGGTCGTTCAGGAGAGATAAACAGATTTTAACCCTTCATCATCAAGTTCAAATTTAAATTTTTTAAAAACCAACCTGGATAACTTGTGCAATTCTGTGAGATCCTGATGTGTATACAACCCAAAACAAATTCAATTTTATGTTGGCTGCGCAACTGTACAAATATCATAATTGTTTTATTGAATTTTTGAACAAATACAAATCCCTAATTCCATTAACAATTTTATATGAAATTTCAACAGAATTGTCTGCTCAGACTACTTCTTCATCTCCAAACAGTAGGAATATCTTCCTGTAAAATGGGCATTCCAACAAATCAATATGAACTTCTTTCTTTGCAGAGAACATTGAGAAAACTGCTCAGGATTTCCCGGCAATATCAAATGATTAGCTTACAACCTATAGGCAGACAAAAGGTGAAAAAAGTAACGCGAAAGCCACACAATCAAAAGCGTATGATTACTACATAGTTCAATCCATGAAAGCCGAATGATAACATAGCAAGGCAAGATAAATGAAAGTTTCTAATCGCAACTGATCATTCTAATAATTAGGAATTAGTATGACGATAATACTATATGAGAAGCTAACGGGTGCGAATATTTTAGACAAAATAACTATTGATATGCGTAAGAATGTTTCGAATACAAAAGATTTTATAAATTTTTAGACGCATAGCTTCAGAATAAATCATACTTGAATTCAAACTTCACGTGTAAACTCCTTTTTTCAGCTAGCTTGTTAACTAATTGTTAGTTCAACTTCATAAAAAGTGTTACTTTTTAGACCAGATTCATAATCATTAAAGATCAGATAAAATCTTTTGTGACGAAAGTAGAATATGTTGCATTATACAAGTAAGGCGATAATGCTGATTTTCATAAGGAGCAAACACTTTTTATAATCATGACGGTACACTAGTAGACGAGTCCCAAGTTCCAAACTTAAGTAAAAGCGTAAATATTATCAACCAACAACCTAGATATACAACACAAAAAACCTTTCTTTAAAACTATTTACTAGAGAAAAGCACTGATGCGGAACCGTGATACATGGGGAAAATCATTTTCTTTTTATAATAGGAACTCGTCCTTATTTCCTAAAATCAGTAGCTTAAAATTTTGGACGTACACGTATTTTATATATTTTTTCACGAGTATATAAAATGAACGAGTTACATCAGCATAATATTTAGTGTCAATGAGTGTCTGTTGCAATTCACTCGAGCACAAAATTTTGAGGTCTGATCACTGCGTATGGATTATGGATGGTACTATTCTAAACTACTTTTTGAAAACTAAATCTTTATTACTACAGAATTTGTTTTTTCATTTTGGTGGGACATTTGATTATGCGTTTCCAATTGTAAATTAGTTGGAAAAATACACTGCTACAGACATCGTACATATCCTCTCAATCTTGTCAAATATATTTATGAAAAACGAGCGTTTATAAGAAATTTCCAAAATCGAAATAAAAAACCATACTTGATTTAGGATAGGTTCAACGCCGGTTAGTGTGCTTTTTCTTTATAAAGATTCGAATTATTCACGTAGATAACGTCAAAGGGTCAAACGTACACAGAAGACGAAATATAATGGAAGAAATTTACCGTGAGCTGTTGTGCAGCATTTTATTGGTAAAATTACCATTTGAGATCCAAACTTGTTTAAAAATGAAGTAATAAAACTACAGACCGGATTTTTACAAGTGCTTTATACAAATCTATGGCGAAACTATGAGAGACAAAAAAATCATGTCCATATTATTTAGAGTCAGATTTACTAATCAAGATAAAGAAACAGAAACTCCAAAATTGAAATGAAATTTGTAGCTTGTGATTTGCAGTGCATGTATGTCATTGTCATTTTTAATATGATTTATTTTTGCCACTGTGCTTTAATAGAAAAAGTTACTAATAGAAAAAGGTACTACTAGTATTGTGAGGCATGCAGTTAGCCATTAGTACTAATTTTATAAGTTACCCCATAACAAATTGCAGAATTGTGTCATAAAGTCATCGTACTTTATTGTTAAATCGTTTAACAGTTTAATCGTTGACCCTATTGTAGCTATCCAAATTGTTAGAGTGGAAACTCATGAATTTTTTTATCAGAACAGATATATTTATCTTTATTATAACATATACTTATTCCGTTCGAAACAGCCAGACAGAATATAGAACGAGTAGACACATCGACTTTAATTATTAGAATGTCTGTGCTGATGGAGAATGCGTCAAGATTTTCTTGTTGCAGTTTCTTCGGACATCGCTGATTGCCACTTTGATTCTCAATGTCTTCTCCCAATTTTGGACTTACGGCAATAATTTAATGATTTCTCTCTCCTTCAGCAATCATACGTGCTTCGCCACTATTTGTTGTCTTCTCTTACTTCCAAATTTTTCAGCTTCCCTCAAAGACAAATGCCTCCAGTCTGATTTGGTGAGCTTCCTGAGCACACACATGGTCCAAGTTAGTTATGTGGCTGACGTCAGTTCCAAGTCGGTTGCCTTCTAATTCCAACAGGAGGGTAGTCGTAGCTTCGCATGGACGCATATTTCCCCTAATTCTCTTTCCGACGCACTTCGATTGGGTGCAAGAGTACCACGAGTGCCTTGATTTTGAAATCCGAGGAAGGTGCAGCCATAAAGAAAAACTAGAATTCTCTGCACACTCAGACTTTTACCCACTAACTCTAATTCCAATAATAAATTCCAGCTAAGCAAAATGTGTGTATAATCTTTTAACGCTGGGATAAATATACCTTGCCCACACAAACATAGCTCACTGCTTTCGCCACCCCAGATTTTGGCTGAAATTGCCTGAACATGTCCCATTTTCGACTATCGAATTTGAACAAACTTTATATCGATTCCATAAAAAAAAATACCTGTAGTTTTTGATGAAGATGACCAGGCATGGACGCTGGGTTTTAAAGTTAGTGGGCAGACCCGTTTTAACCCGGGGTTTATTGGGTCACCCGGTGGACG
>JAQIXX010005156.1:0-14535 GCA_034700605.1 Willowsia nigromaculata | reverse complement strand
AATATTCTTGTTTGTTTAGTTTGCATTCCTACTCAATTTCCTATTCCACAGCGTGCTAGACACATGCACAAAATTGGACAATGGTGAAAGAGAAAGGAAGAGGTTATATAACATTTTATTATTGCGTGTTTCTGCTGAATATACGGAGAAGAAGTTTCTCACTTTGAAGTATTTTTCACTTTGAGTCATAGTCATAGAAAGCCACAATAATGTCCTACATCTCTATAATTTACATTTTTACTACCTTTTCAATGAAAAAAAAAAAATCATGAAAGCTCTTCCGCCTAATTTCCATTTAAAATGTAACACGGAATTACTATATACATACTCCTGTTTTCACTACATCAAGATTAAAATTTTTTGTATTAAAGTTTTATTTGTATTATTGGATTGTGTAGTAAATGTACTGTGTAAGTGATATTTTAGTGATAAAATCTTGTAAAAAATTAAAAATAGGTATACAAAGTAGCTGGATATCCCAACCATAAAAATGAAACAAATATTATAGCTTATTTAACCTAACAAAATCATACAGACAGGATCGGGATGGGCAAATAGAAACAGTTTTGTTCGCCGTACATAGTCGTCGACACGATATGATTTAATAATAGGTAAGACTTTATAATAATAATATTCTTGCTTTCAACGGGAGGATAGATTAAATTGCTAAAGTGTTAAATTGAACATTATATTCTTTTTATCACGAAAATGACAAAAAATCTACATTTATATTTCTGACTAGGTTAGTATGGTAGAGGAAAAAAGTTTCGCTACTCCGCAAAACATGCAATTATTTAAAAATGAACCGTTTACCTAAATATGTAAAGAGCCTTTTGAGCAACAAGTAATATAATATAGTAGGGTTGGTTAGGAGAACGAGTTTAGTTTTGTGTTGTAAACGAAATTCACTGTCACTCAAGGTTACTTGAAACCCTGCGGTCCCATGAATCATGCATGACTCTCTGGTTTACATATACAGAGAACCAAGCCGGACAACAAGTAAGAATGCAACTTTACTACAGTTTCGAGTACATGCCTGACCAGCTTTACCGAATGACAGACCCATTTACTAAAAGTTTTTATTTTTAAAATTAAACCAGCTTAATCTCATCAATTTTTTAATCTTCCGCTTTGGTACATTTCATAATTCACATTTGATTTGCGCACATGCGTGACTAAACGCGTAAACTTGATCAGTTCGTTGTAAGCAAACGGTCGAGCTAGTTTCTTCTCAGCAAATATTAAATCTCGAACCATGCCAGTTTTCGTCATGTTCCGAGTCATGTACATGCTACATACTGACACCTAAATTATCCTCATTATCAAAAATGTATACGGCAAGTAAAATACATATCATGTACATATTTACAATGATCAATCTCGACATATCAATACCCAATAAAAATCAAATTCAGGAACACTAATGTTCATAAGCTGTCATTCATTGTAAAAAAAGTTTTTATTTTCATTTGGGGTTACCGTAGATTTCATGACTGCATTCAGCATTTTTGCCTCAAGATCCGACAATGAAGGCTGAGCAAAACGAATCATTGTTATTATTTTTATCACATTGTAAATGACTGTTCACATATATTGCGAACGAAACGGCAAAAAATCTAGAGCAAGCAAGAGCAATCCTAGAGCACAGAGTTATTCCAGTGGTGTATTGCATCTAATTAATAACATAAAAATGCCAAAGTGAAAAATGAAAAAGAGAGACACTTTAGCATGTATATGCACATAGTTTAAAAATAACTAAAATATGAAATGGTTTCAGCCAATTGACAGTCAATACATCTTTTAAAGGTCGAAACGCGAAGCCGATATTGACGATTATAATCATCACAACGAGCATTCTTGTAAATTGTCAATATTATGTATATTTAGGATCCCTTTTTACTTTTAAAAGTCAACGTTGAATGGTTAAACGGAATAAGGAAAATTTTGATTGTCAATTGGCCAACTTCCTCATCATTCTTTCTTATTGCCTCTTATATCATGACATGAGCCTAATGATAACGTAGTTTTTAGAATGTTACCACTTAATAATTCTCATGAAAAAAATTCCCGGAATACAATATAACATCCAAGTTTAATACACTTAAATATTTAAGAATGTACATAAAAGGGTTATTTGTATCCATTTTACATTTTACGCATATATTTATTGTAATTCTATGCGTAAAATATATGTAGACTTTAAAATCAATAGATATGAAGGAAAAACATTGAATAAAAAGTCATACGAAATGACACCAACGAAGAACATGTTAGGCTAAACTAAAAATTATTTCCACTTGATGAGCTTATAATATATGTAAGAGCTTAGAAAAATGTTCGATAAGTGGTAACGCTATTAAAAACTAATTATACATAAATTAACCTACATAATGTAAACTGTAAAATATGTTGAAGTAATTCTGTTTGCATTCAGTTCAGCTCAGTCCTTTGAAGCTTGTTCCTCCATCAATTTTTTCCTTCGTTTACTTGCATATTCTATCAGTATGGATTGCTTGAAATATCTAAAGTTGAAAACATCCAATCCAGTCTCCATAGTCTGCATTAACATTAACTCGTAAGATTTAAAGTCTTCCATACGCAGAGATCTCGGCTTGGAAATAAGCCATGAAAGACACCCTGAAATTGAATAAATTTTACCTAATCAAAGTTTAAAAGTTCATAAATTTCCCTCATAAAATATATTCAATGCTTACTGGCGACCAAACAAACTTTCTCCACGTCAAATTGAATTCCATATTGGAGTTTCGTGGTTCCTTTTTTACATTTGGAACTTGATAACCCACCAATGATTTCTTCATTTTCAAAAACAACATCAAATAATTTCTTCCCAAAAATATTGATCATATTTTTGGAATTAGAGCTATCCTCCAGTAAGGCGATAGTTGCACCGGCTTTCTCCAAAATGGGTTTAATTTTATCGTACTGCGTCTCCAGCTGCATTTTAGGGGAATCATCAGACGATTCTTCATTCGGCCTGTTTCCCATGTTCGCAGGTTGCTCACTTGAAGACAATACAATCACAATTTATACACATTACATATTTTCGTACGTTACTGGACTGCATATTGTAGAGGGTATAACGACATTACGACGAAGAAGCACACTATTTGGTTACGTCGCAAACATAACTAACATTTCCAGAATACAACTTTTTATCGAATACATACTTACCTCTCCGATAGCGTATCCATGCAAAGTTTGAGACTGTTGATTAGGGTTTCATTAATATTTTTTCATTGATAATTAAAGTTGAATTTTCATAGAAAAAAAGAATCTTTAATTTAAAAAAATTAATCTTACAATGTGCGCGGTTCACACTTCAAAAGTTGCATCAGGGTTCTACTGGGATTTGTATCACTCGGAGTTTTTACTGACGATTGGTTTATCATTCTAATAAGAAGAGCCTTACATTCCTCTTTATTTTTCCTTCAATTACATTATGACTCTTCTCCTGTTGTGGAACATGTTGGCTCCCTTCCCTACACACAATAACACAACAATCCACTTAACTGTTTGAAATTTTGGAAATTAATTTCACTTACGCTGGCTCCCCGAGTTTTCTTTTCAAGTTGAGCTCGATAGCTATATTGGGTGGAATTGGTGTCCTTAAGAATTGAAAATTCTTGGGCAGAGTAAATTTAATAGTCTTCACATCGCCTACCAAATATAAAAATTATTAAGCATAACAAAACACAATCTGAAATCAAACATATAATTTATTTTTCATTTTTTTGCACTTGATAGATACTTCTTCAAACTTCAAAGTGAAATCTGCTCATTGCAGCTTTACTTTCTTTGTGATTCTCTAAACTTTCTCTAAACTATAAACGGGTTATAATTAATTAAAGCTTTGACACTGCTTACTCGGATGCGGTTTGACGGTCACAGGCTGTGGTAGCCATTTTAAACCTTGAGCACCATCAATACACAAAGCCTTCCTTGGTGGTTCAGAACATTCATCGGAAGTCGAGAGCTGAGGAGCTTCCTGTGTACAATCCATTACGACTGAGATTTACCACAACTTTTATTTAAATACTCTCAAGATTTATTCCAAATGTAAGTGCAAATTGTTGAGAGAGTTACTCAGAGAGAAAACGAAGAGAAGAGGAGCAGAGGAGTCGAGGGAGACCAACGGACTGATAAAGAAATCCACATTCAAAGCACATTTACGTATGACATTCGTAACTCTCTAACCAGATACTTTGGAACTTGCATAACATTCATGACGATGCGTTGCAACTTGCAACATTGCATGATACGTACGTAACCACCCATGCTAAATTTTGTTACTAATATAAAGCGATGAGTTACGTTAAACTAGACAAACAAGTGAGTCCAAGTTCATCCATTTTCATCCTAACAATTATGCCTCCCTATAAATCTCGAATCATTTGAACTGGGGGAAGTGAAAGTATGTTCAACCTAATCGTGACTGAATGAATCGTAACTCATTTCGATGCCTTCTGATCTGACGCATACTTTTTGGGAGCTTAAAAGCTGATTTTTATGATTGCAATCTTTCCATGCATTGGGTAATATGTTCTAGTTTAATCTAATCTAGTTCAGTACTACCTAGAGGTTTGAGGATAAAGTTTTCATAGTCAAGCACGACGGATTTTCGATGTCACGTTTTATGAATTTTACACAGTCTAAACAAAGTCATGTTGTAGGTACTGATATGACCATTCAACATGTTCATGTCCACCATGTTTTGCACACTTGTCACATGTCAAATAAATAAATTCTCTCCTCTTTGTTTCACTTGTATCTTGTAACTTTTATCATGCGACCAAAGTCGTCATTATCACTGCGTACATATTATGAATATTGAATATACATTTTACCGTATTAACAAACAAAATTAAATTAATTCTCCAAAATCTAGAATATTTCAGTTCCACTCTCCCTTTCTTTCTATGCATAATATTATATAATGCACGCGCACGTCAATATGACTATGAACATAAAATATGGAGAAGTATCTTGGTGAAAAAGAAATAAATCCTAGGCCATTACTAATATTGCTCACAGTAAAAACAAAAATTTATTGTTTTCTATGGGTGTACCATGGTCTTCCTTTATCTACAATAGAATTTTTCCGTTTTCTGTAATACCGACTCCTTAGGTGCCTACATGTCATCCATGTCCACGCTGGCGTTTCTTCCTCCTACCGTGGACGGCAAAAAAATACAAAAATTCTGGAAATATATTATAGCTATGGATATGCTAACCTAATAACATTTCTATATAAATATATAAATAAATGTAAATTCTTTGTACAAATGCTTGCATGCCTATCTACGAAGAACACTTTCTTCATTCCAATGAAAACAGCAAAAAATACATAAATTTGAACAAATGATTTAAATACATACGAGCAAATCATACATTTTTATTGTATCCGTATTTCTTTTACCGATTAAGAGGACAGGAACTCAACCTTGGAGATGACATGGAATGTGGTAAAAGGAATACTCCGTACTTTAGAACGCATTACCCTACTCAATAGATAATTCAGAAATTCAATTATTTTATTTTTTTTCAAAAGTTTGAACTATGTCGAGTTTTTATAGTTTTGAGGCAACTGACTGAGGCAAAAAATTTGAGAAAAGAATCGAGAAACGTGAATGTTATGTTATGATTTGACACGTGTAGTAATTGGACTACACAAACCATTCTTTCCAAAAGTAATTAGAGAGAAAGACAAAAAGGTAAAAATGCACAATGGCATTCCATAGATATAGATACAGTTTGGTTTAATAACTTTTATTGTTGGCCATTTTGTATACGACAGTCTATATGATTACGTAATATTATTGCACACCATACCAGATCCTTATACTACATTTGTATGACTAACTAATCCCAACGGGTTGTTCTCTCTGTTCACTCCTCTATGAATATATGCAATATGACATATGAATTCTATGAATTACAAGAAAATTTATTGACTAGTGACCAGTTCTAGCTTAGTGTTTACTTGATTTATGAAATAATCTACCCTTTCCAGTTTCTTGTGTAATACGATTATTCTACGGAATAAAACTGTATGTGCGTGTACACAAAAAACAATAGAGAAATGCAGTAGGTGAAACGTCAACTCGTTGACAGAATATCTTCAAGTATGTCGCTTTTCTACTCTTTTCTTCCAAGGACACCTTGTTATGTACATTTTTTATTTCATCTAAATTCTAAATTACAGGCGTGCTATAATCATTTATGTATGCAGTATGGCCAGTAAATAGCTAAAAATGCTCCATATTTCCTTAAAATGAACAATAGATTAACTAGCTACAAACTAGTTACAATGGCTATGTTACTAATGTTTATAATAGCCATTGTAAATATAACGATTGATTAAACGCTTTTAAAAATGATGCATACTACATTAACACACTACAGTGAAAAGAACAAAACTCCGATAGATGCATTTTCACCGTTTCCCTTCTCGTCCACGACAAACCCCTTTTGAGGTTGCTGTTGTACGTGTAATGTTGGTCGTTTCTACTTGAACTATTTTTGGGCTTCTGTTTTTCTCATAATGTTCACCTTCGATTCATCATGAAACCAGGGACCCACGTGCCAATAAAAATATTTTGATTCCATTCCTTCTTTTCTGAATACTCCCTATTTCTATATTGGTAAATTAGAGTTTTAGTCATCGCTATGTGGTGATGGCTAATATGTTACGATATAGCATATGCATAATTGATCGAAAGTAAATATATAAACATAGTTAACAATTTCATGCTGATTTTTCAGAGAAAGCATGTCAATGCCTCATATGCTAATAAACATATTGTATATATTTAAATCATCAAAACAAGGTGACCCTTTTGCTACAGAAGAAAAGTTTGAGACTATTTTTTTGAGTTGAGTTAATTTGAGATTTATATTTATCATGTCTTACTCAGGGAATTCATACGTGTGGAAATTGCATGTGCTTTGATTATTTGAAAAATTTTGAAGGTCTTGTTTCCTCCATTTCCTTAAAATACAGCAACATAAAACATCAATTTTAAATATCTTTTGTTTAGTGAAAAACGACTTCTTCCAGTTAAGTGATAAACTCTCTTTCCTTGTTTCTTGTTCATCTTCATTCATGTAGTTTAAATGATAAATATGCGTGGCCATTTTCAGACAAGTTTGATTGATTACGAATATGTCAACAATCATTTGCTCAATTGAAAGGTGTGCATGTTAACTGATAGGATAAAATTCAAAATAAGAAAAGTAAATAGGCCATGATTTGTTATATGGCCTGTTTTTTGCATTGATTCAGTCACTGAATTATTATTTCAGTGTACAAAATGTGTTGTACCTTAAACTGATATAATGCAAATGCATACTTTATTTACTACATTTATATAGACTTGTATCTCAAAGCTACTGCAGGAGACCACAACAGTAACACTCATAAAATTTATTGCACAACAGCCAGCGAAATATTTTGCAAAAGGGTAACACACTCCTAGTCATTAACTTTCCAGTAGCACCGATACTGATGCTGATGATGATATAAAGTACAATTTTGCGTCAGAAATAAAGGAAACTAAATATTATGAATCTGACGTACGTATGAGTCGCGGTAAGGTTATACCAAA
Source organism: Willowsia nigromaculata (assembly GCA_034700605.1). Lineage (NCBI taxonomy): Eukaryota > Metazoa > Arthropoda > Collembola > Entomobryomorpha > Entomobryidae > Willowsia > Willowsia nigromaculata. Next base: position 6,910 of record JAQIXX010005156.1, on the reverse strand, counting down.
CACGTTGTCTTTGCGCATAACACTCAATGTGCTTTGTAATATAGATGATGATGATAAAGTTTGCACAAGGTAATATGTTGCGCAATGTGAATTAAACGCATACCACGCAAAATCGAAAAAGGCCACGGGTACACAATGATAATATGCATTTGAGCTCGATATTCGTCGTTTTAAATTCAAATTAAATTATTTTCTCTAGTCGCCACAATATTATTCATCATACTAACAACGCACGTAGGTACAACGCTTTCAAATGTTACCTTCTCTTACTGACTACAACTCAAAGTTTGTTTTGGTTCACCAATAATTAACTAGATCGTCTTTAATTGCGTTTCCATAGGCTTCTAAAAGATAAGTGGAGAAATTACTGAATATATATATATATGAATTTATAGCATTCGAGATCTAAACAATACAAATTCTGCAGTAAAAAAGTTTCATTTTGCATTTATTCTTGTTAAGTAATTTCTAGTGATCAACATAAAAATTTCAAATTATTACAATTCTGCATTTAGTGAAAGCATTTAGTATTTACGATAAATCCATAAAATAATGATAATTATAACAAAGTTTAAAAAGGGAATGAAAGAACAAAAGTATATGTTAATTATTTACTGGTAGTTTTGCTTTGCCAGGTGATCCTCTCTTCCAGGAAGTGGATGACTAATAGGGGAACTTTGAGGTGGGCCAAATGTGCTGGTATAAGGTCAGTCTCGTCAGCTCCCTCCCACTTCAAGAGGTACGCCAGCTCGCCGTTGGAGTCACTGGCACCTATAATCTTTTCGGGATTGCGACCTTCGTCAAAAACGCTAGCTTCATCTTCTACGTTAACAGATGAGACCTCAACTGATGTAGTTGATTCCTGTTGGGTTAGATTTTTCAGTTAAAGTTTTATTTTACATGCTTTCATACTAACTCAAAGTAACAATTTCAATCAAATGAGTAGTATTTATTACCTTAACAATTTTGGCTACTTTCGGAGTACTAGTACCAGCAATCGGAATGTCACGTTCGTTGTCACCATCAGCAGGAGAGGTCGTTTCATGAGCCCGTTTCCGACCTCTCTTCTTATTATTCGCCTCCTCCTCCATCTTCTTTATCATCTCCTCTTCCAGCTTTTCCTTTTCCTCGTCCTCCTTCTTCTTCTTTGTCTCCTCTTTCTTCGCCTCCTCCTCCTTTTTCTTCGCCTCTTCCTCCCGTTTCTTCGCCTCTTCCTCCTTTTTCTTCGCCTCCTCCTCCCTTTTCTTCGCCTCCTCCTCCTTTTTCTTCTTCGTCGCCTCATCCTTCTTCTGCTTCGCCTCCTCCTTCTTCTGCTTCGTCTCCTCCTTCTTCTTATTCGCCTCCTCCTTTTTCTTATTCGCCTCCTCTTCCTTCTTCGCCTTCTTCTTCTTATCCTCCTTCATGTTCTTCTTCATCTCTTGCTTGATTTTCTTCCCAACCTGCTGTTTTTTCTTCCCCTTCTCTTTCTCCTTCTTCGTTAACTCCCATCGCTTCTCGAATTCCTCAATTAACTCAGGACACGCAAGATTCTCCTCTGGCTCCCAATTATTATACTCTTCTCCATATTCCTTCCACTTGAGAAAATACTCAACCCGTCCTTTTACCACCCTTTTGTTCAAGATCTCCTCTACTGAATACTGACTCGCCTCAGAGCCACTGCTCATGCTCCTATCCTGATCTGATTCGTCCATTGGTGGTTTGCACTCCAACGATTAAACTTCAATCATTAACAGAAAATGTTCAATATTATTTGGTACGCGATCAATCAAGAACAATCTATCTACACCACACTACTATTTTCATTTATTGTTCATTACTAAATACTTACCAGATTTAATCCCCAGTCTTCAACAAAACAAAACTTAAACTTAAATAACTAACTAACAATCAGAATTCCACTTCTCCCCCCCTCGAACGTCAGTAGTGAATAGACGGCAGTGCTGATGTGATCAGCGTTAGTCAAATCTAATACTTGAGTGTTGGAGCGGACGAACCTTCTCATTAGAGTGACTTTTTCACGAATGGTGGATTGTTGCATTTAGTCTTCCTATTTTGACTCAGTCTGCTGCTGTATAAAGTGGTGCGGTGCGAGCAAACGCATGCATTTTGTGCTGAAAGCTGAAGTGCATTCGGCATTCGCGTTCGTAGTAACAGGGCTCACATTCCCATGAGCTTTTTCGTGCTTTAAGAATTTCTGAGTCTGAGCTGTGTGAAGTGAGTTCGAAATGTATGAAATTTAAAAAACTGCACAAAGAAAAACACGCACTTTTTGGAGCATTAATTTTGATCCTTTTACTAAGCCATCGAAGCATTGCATTTGTATTGTTGTACTTTGAGCACATTCCATCATTTTAAATTATAGAAAATAAAATAACCTAACCTAATAATAAGAGCCTATCGGCCGTTTTCAGGTGAAATTAAATCAGTGCTCGATCATGAGAGGTTAATCCCTGCTCAAGATTACCTGATGTAATGCACGTGTTTATCATTTTATCTATGGCATTTCAATGAAAGCCCTACTTCACACAATGTACTTAATGTCCCTTATACATAATGATTTGTACGACTCAAAGCTTTCAAATAGACAGTTTATTAATCATTGCTAATAAATGATTGAACAATTTTATATATGTTTACATGTGTAAATCAAATTCGCGAAAAGCGACTAATAAAAATTTTTTTTTGTGTCGCTTCAAAAACTGTCCATGTCCAAAAACATCGATCTCGTTACCAAAAAAATGTGGATATCTTCACTGGAATTAATTTACCAATCTCAGCTTTCATGATCAGATTGTAATTTCCCACAGGGACTGATCAGCAATTAAATTTTTGTTTATTAATTTGAACATGATCATGTGATAAAATCGTTAGACATCCTGTTTTCATGAAAAACATCTGCGTGAAACACATTGCACATGTATAACTTGTTTAGTAATTTGAGTAGTTTAGTCAAACCTCATTTTGTAAATTGAGAGTTAGGTTCTAACATTTGATTGAATATTTCTTGGTTGTTTTTTACAAAGCAATAGAGCCAACCAGATGATGAAGTTCATGTCAGTCCCTTCTTAAAATTATCATTATCCCCATCCGCCAACATACATTTACGGCTCCCATATGACGTTACTTTGAAACTGGAAGATTATGAAAGTAGATGAATATTTGAGAGTTTCAATTCCTGGAACAAACAGGAAGTAGAAAAGATTCCATTGAACTTTCCCCGCAATCTGTTTAACAAAGCAGAGTAGGCAGTTTAGCGAGTAGCGACGACAGGTTAAGTTACTTGCGCAGGCCGGCTAGGTTTACCACATCCCGTCTTCGAAACCTCATGGGCACATCAATTTTCACGATTTTATTGTTTTATCTAAAAAATGTGCATATTATATGCATGTGCACGACTACTGTAGCACAAATCTTCTTGATGATATTTGGTAAAAATGAACTCAAGCTGAATGTCTGGTAGATGGATGAATATTACAAGAGACTGAGAGACGTTTCTTTTGTGGGATCGAGTGGAGCAATAATAAGCACTTCCTGTGCGTATCAAACTGAAAAATACACAGAATGCATTGTTGACTCCATTATGAATGGGACTTTTCCCTTCTCATGCATGGCATTGCATGGCTGCTAGCAAAAGCCAAGTGCATTTTCACAATTTTTCTTGTGTCAACCACTCACACACAATTTAACACGGAATCAAGAATACAGTATAGTAGTCACACAGACAAAATTTCTCTCTTGAGTAGTTTAAATGGAAAGTGAATTGCACGGAATTCATTGAAGAGAAAGTAGATAGAGAAACCGCATTCTACTACTCGCAGTTTTGGTACAGTTAAGTCCACAAAAAAAGTGTTAAACGTAAAAGAGAGAAGAGGAGAATTTGGAGTATGCATGCTATAAGAATTAGGATTGGATGCAAAGTACAAAAGAGAAAGAAGAAGAGAAAACGTCGAAAAAATAAATAGAGTTGCGTTGGTTGCCTTTCAATTTTCTTGTGGCATATGATACAGAAACGGCATCACAAGAGCCGAGATTTGTAGCATTAGCATGAAGGAAAAGCTGGATAAAATAAAACTTGGTTTGTTGAGTATCGTCTGTTTCTCGGTCTTCAAGGTTTCAGTTCACACTCACTGGTTCTTTTACACGTTGAATATGCCATGTCTAAATACACGCTATATACGCTCATAGGGGAAGTGATGGCGAGGAAGAAGAAGAAGAGGAATAAAAGAAAGAAACTTGGGACAGGATATAAAGCATTTGAATGTATTTTAAGAAACCTAGAAGCTTCTTGTATCCCTTTTACAAAAAAGAACTTTAGCGCGTGGAAATAAAGGGACTGGAAATGCATTAAAATGCAAGAAGGTTAGGGCTTTATAGTTGGAAGATGGAAAACCAAGAAACCAAATTAAAGCAAGTGAATATGGCTGACATTCTTCTAATTCTGGTGGTGGTGTATTGCATCTTGCTCTATATTACATACTAAAAGTGTAAAAATGAGAAGTGAATTAAGTAAACACAACATGCCTGTGCTTTGCGATGAACGAAATGTAAAAATTGGATGGGACGAGAAAACTGGTTTCTATTTTAAAGATTTACTAAGCTTACAAGTACAATTTATAATTAATGCCTGACGTGACAAAAAGGGTATAAATGTATTCCTCAACCCTGCTTTTTTACCAGTTGGACATTGAAAGGTCAAGAAGGAAATTAATAATTTCTTCTTCTTTCTTAAGGTTTTTAATTTCCATTTGGAATTGAATGAACTCTTTGCACTTGCGTTGCGTATAAGGAATATGGTATAAATATGTTATTCTTTAGATGAGAGACACGATGAGATGAAAATGGTGTGACTTTGCACCTGAAAATAATTGTGAATTGGAAAAGTGAACTAGAAGAGGGCAAATATTTTGTGCGAATTAAAAGGTAAAAAGTTACCGACGAACATAGATAAGACATGTGTTACAAAGATTGGTTTTTTCGCGTGTGCCACATTCCCTCATCATCAGATGGGAATGAGCAAGCGAGACGTTTATTTGCTTTAGGGTTTTCTCTACCCAAGTTTGGTTTAGTGTATTGTATGCTGTTGTGTAACTGGCGTGAATGAGGTTTGTTCTGAACTTGGCATTTTAAAATGAAAACAACAGGAAAACGAGAAAATGCAGTTTAGTACTGTGTAGGACAACTAACAGTGGCTTTTCATTGTAATGTGTGCATATTGTTATTTCTTTGAATGTTTTCTCCATAAAAGTTAGGTTGAGAAACGTGAAGTGGAAGTTTAGCTAAAGCACCAAAGTTGAAATGACCGGGGAAATAGCACGGAAGCAAAATAATCAAACGAAGGCAAGTTGGGAGTTTTAGTTTGGTTGCTGTAGGTAGTGGGCGTCGAAGAAGGAGAAGTAATTAAAAAAAGCACGCATGCAAGCAGGCTGTCGTTGTTGTTAAACTGCTCCTTCTGCTGTTGTCGGTGAAAAATGTACATTCAAACCTACCTTTTCTACGCGTGCCATTAGGAAGGCTAAAAATGCAAACGGAAAGTTAAATAGTTTGGTGGATAATCTCCAGCTGAAATATAAATGCAAGCAGGGATCTACTTTATTGCATTCAATTTTGTATGAAATACATATGTTCTCCAGCAGTCAATAAATCTTTAGTTATTAACCATTCGACATCACACCTAATATTTGGAAGTTGCATCACTTTGCTGAGGTGGTGATGAACAGTTTGATAAATTAAATGATGTAACTTTAATTTTTTTAAATGTAAGAATTTTCCATAATCTCAATATTTACATTATAGCTACAAAGATTCGGCTTTTCTAGGAAATAAAGCGTAATGTATTGCATAACATTTATCATTCTCAAGGTCTATTACTCACCAAACTCCATGTCCCTATCCACACATAATATAATTTTTAACCTTCACAGTTGCCAGCTTTACAAAGCTGAAATAACTACAGCCAAAAATAACAAATGTACAACTTTATAGACAGCCTCCACCGAAACCAAAATAAGCTTGTTTAACGGAACGAAAAAGTAACTTTCGCCCTTTGGCTATTTTGCAGCAAAGTTGAATCATATATATTGATTTGAAAATTGAAAATGGACGAAGCACATTTATTTAAAGGCAGTGTACGCCTAAAGTAAGTACATTGCTGTAATTTCAAACGAAAATGAAACATAAATGTGAAACACATACAAATAATCTGCATATTAGGCATGGCTGCACGCAGCGCTAAACATCATCATCATCATCATCAAAGAAAGTTTTGGGTGCTTTCTCCTAGCACACACATATGCCAAGAGAAAAGAAGAAAACAGCATTAAAATATCGACTGAGTTCTTGTACGCTTCCTTATTATTCTAATCCTCGCGTATGGCGTACGTACGCACAAAATGCATAATGTGCACATTTCCCTCCCCGGAAGAACGCCAAATTTACTCTTTTGTAGCTCACGCTCGACAAAAGCAGCCAAAAAGCAAAGAGACAAACTCCAACGTTTTGAGTGCGCTACCGCCATATGTACATTTCTCCCCGAACGGAAAAACGGACCAAAAACAACGACGAACCTCAATGGGCACTTTTATGAAGTGAAAGTCGCGACGAGAAAGTTGTCCATTTTCCGTGAACCACATACACTTCATATATGCCAACCAAGCAAATGGCACAAACATCATTATATTTCTAAATGGCCCATCCCGTTCTTTATTTTCTTAAGCTGATAATACTGACCCGTGAATAGGACAGGCAACGAGACTGGTGCCCGCACTCACAAAAACGCTCATGGAACATGGCCCGTTAAACACCCACAATGGAATCCAATAATATTGGAGCGTACTGTGGAAAATAGCGTTTTCTCTGCTGAAGCGACAATGGCGATTTTTGTAACGACAGAAGGGAAAACTCACTCAGACGC
>JAQIXX010005155.1:0-14536 GCA_034700605.1 Willowsia nigromaculata | reverse complement strand
AGTTTTAAAGTCGTACATATTCAGTCTGCGAGCTCAATCCAAGCTTTAAAACCTGTCCATAAGTATGTCACATTCGCTGTAATGTAGATCAACGTGAGACCCTGGATTCTAAGATGTTACAGCCTTCAAGTTGAATGGAAATCACGTGTTGCTGTTGCATTATTGTGCCCCCACATAGAGTTGAATAACTCAAGGTTCATCAGTCCACCCAAGTTCGGTTTTTGTATCATCATACTAAAAGCATAGCTCAGTTGAATTTCGTGACGAGGTCAGTTTGACCTTTTCTCGGAGAAGATTGAATCAAATGAGAAATGTGAAACAAAGGAATAGCGCAAAGAAAGACATGAAATGAAACGATCTCAGAACAACATGTGATCTTTCGTTTTCGTCTACTAAAAGTTTATAATATATTGCACAGACTGAACTTTCACTTTTCATTCGTACAGCTCCCGAGTCGAAAAAGTCTTTTTTGCATGAAAGCACGAAGATATCAAAGAATAAATTCGAAAAACTGGTGCATAAAAGTGCCAGATGAAAACGAATTTCAGCCGTTATCATAAGTATAACTATACATATAAGCAAAAGATTTACTGGACACGAGCTACGAGCTTTCGAACAATGAGTCATAGGCAATATCAATTTATCATCAAATTTAAGTGAAATCGGCTCACACGTTGTCACACAAAGAGACAGACAGACTCAATTTCTTTCCAACCACCCAACATTCTTTAAAACTATCATTTTGGCACTTAATGAAACCACCCACACAGATTTTTCTTTCTTTTACTCTTCTCAAAGTTGAATGAACCGAGCATATGAAGGGATATGACTCGGTCAACATGATTTCTAAGCAAACATGTTTCTTTTAACCCGTAGGCCGTTGGCTGATATTAAAAATTGCTTCTTTAAAGATCATAATATTTTTTACTGTTTGGGGTAGTTCAGGTATTCATTTGTGTGATGTGAGCCATAAAACAGATAAAAGATACTGAAACTAGAAGGCAGTCACAATAAAAGTGCATTTAGTACTATAATATGCATATTATAATTTATGTTTATTTATTCATGAAAAATTCATGTTTTCGTTTGCCAAAAAAATGGAATGTTCGTTTACCCATAAAAAATGTCCACCTATAAAAACCCATTGAAATTTAATATATAATTTATCGTGTTTTACCAAGATGGAAACATGCTTCAATATTTACTCCTCTTTTTACCTTCCAGCAATTGTGCAACTCAACCCCAGCCTTTGCTAACAACATTAGACACAAAATAAGACATTATTGTCAAAATGTCAATATTATCATTTTATCAATATGTTAGCTTTCAACAAACGGTTTTTCCATTGCTTACTCTCATTAACAAACTCGAAATTTTAAACTGGTGTGAACTGTCAACGGACACATACGTTCATAGCTCGCTCTTTCAGTTATCGTAAATTCGATAAAGTGAAAGTAACAATTTGTGCTACTACCGTTGTTGCGAAATAAACATGCTTCAAGTTCTTGTAAATAATGGCCATCATTCCGACTTCACTTAAAGTTGCAGTTCGGGAATGTATAAGGAAATCACAAATTAAGTTATAAAGGATGACAAGGGAAATGTTATTGTTATTAAAAGAAAAGAACGCGGAGAAATATCTGGAAGGATACAAGCGAATTTATGTTTGCGATTACCATTAACGTCAACAACGTCCGGGCCGTACGTTTCATAAAGTTTCCTTCGGATGTAAGCGTGAAGTTCCAAGTAGAGGGGCTTCATCTCATCATAAAGATTGCGAATATCCGACTCAAATGTCGGAGTCTCGTATTTTTTGCGTAGCTCATCCCCATAGTCCTCATATCCGTTAACACGAGCCAACTTGTTTTTCAAATCCACGTACTATAAAATTCAGACAAACAAAAATTTCAACTAATATATAACTCTACACGCCATATTGTTAATGCTTCATTCAGAGCCCTTTCATATATTATTTGTTTGTAATAGTTATGAGCATTATTATGCGAAACATTCAGCTGCAAAAATGCTCCAGGCGGGCGAGCACAAAAAATTTCATAATGTTATGCTTCCTATAAATATTTCGTTTTCACAAGCAGTGTGGAAAGGAGTATCCTCGCTGAACAAACTGAAATCCATCCGGTTTTAGATGTGGTGTACTATAGTCATTTAATCAGAATGCGTTCGAATGAATGAAGGCATAGCACATTAGTGATGAAACAAGGATTCATGTGCCTACTTGATTGCTATTAGAGCTAAATTGTAATCCAATACCATTTGCTCTTATTTTCTAATTTGCTAATTTATTTGCTAATATAGCACATCGTATGGAGTTCTCATAAAATGGAGAGCGTATCTAATTATCAGACAATTTTTTACTAATTTAAATGAAATGTACAAGTATATTTTAATCTCACCAGTTGTTAAAATTCTTTGGTAGTAGCAAAAAGGTAATGTACAATAAAATTGTGTACTTTGGTATGATCTTTGTTTTGGAGACATATTGAATTTGATTTCATATGGAAATTTTCTGGTACTTAATGGTATGGTGTAACTAACTTAAAAGCCGTATTGCTACAACCACCAGTATCGTTTTACTTTTTCCATACTTTTACTCCTAATGCAATCGGGAAACTTTCACTTCTCTTTGCTCTCTTCCTCCCTGGAATACATGCCTTAGAGTAAAATAATTTTAATTTGTAAGTTCATTGACTAAACAAATAATTCTTTCTGTAGTAATATTTGGTTCAAGGAAACGTAAAATACTAGTTAGTTTCATCTCATCTTCCATCCGAGTAACCACTCGTATTGCACTTCTTTATGTCAAAGTGCACGAAACTACAAGCCTACGATAGATTTGTGGTGGATATTGTTGATTGCCACGAAGGCAGTCCTAGATCGGTTCTGGAGGTGAAAGTACATGTGCAAAAGGAACACGAAATGAAGTGTCCTTCCCTTTTTACGCACAATATTATATGTATCCCCATTAAAGCGTGCTTCTATTATTGCCGTAACTTCTACATGAAAGGCTTTAATTCACAGGCTTATACACATGTATAAAATGTACATAAAAACCAATACAGTAATATCCTTTTTGGGCTGATTTTATCGGCTTATTTTATAGCCACGTATTTCATCCTCGTGGCAATTCAAAATGGACGTTAACGAGATGCTTTCCGGAGGATAGATACATTACAACTTGCATAGATGCTCTTAGAACATTTGCGATTAGATGTTTGTACACTGTACATTACATCGCATAGAAATACAATTTTCACTGTTTTACGTTTTTACTTCCTTTCATTTCTGTGAAAGAGGGCTCTCCTCCTAGTCTTCAACCTCCACCACCAATTCACCAATTCTACGTCAGCCCAGCAGTCATAGCCATTCCTAAAACACAAGCAAATAGATAGGCGCACGAATGAACAACTTTTCTGGGTTTCATCAGTTCCCTATTATTGCAAAAACTCGAGCCTTCCGTTTTTTTCTCGGTTTGTGTGCCATTTCAACTAACTCTTGATTCCATCCGGGTTGTAGCGCGGTTTAAGTACCCTATTTTCCAACGTTATGCACCTAGAGTGCTACAAGCAATGTACTCTAAGCTACATTTACACTGTCGTGTCGTGTTGCAAAACTGCTACTTCGCGTAACAAGAAACATTAAAATCCTGTCTACTTTTACTTCACTTTTAAAGAGGACTATAAATACAGATATTATATGGAGAGAATACTTTCGTTTCCGCTCTTATCCTTCCAACTATCCTCCAATAGTTTCAGCTTTATTTCTGCAAGTCAAGCTTCACATTGTAATTCTAACATATTACATGCTATAATAGAGAAGCTAGAAACCATTTTTGCCCTTTTCGAAGAACAAACGATCATCGAATTTCTTAAATTCCTTTCATTTCCTTTTCCCGCACAACATTTTGTCTTCGATGCAGTTTTAGAGATAAACTGATATTTTCGCTGGGTTCTTCCCGGCTGCACTAAAAGCAACTGAAGTTGATTCTATTGCCTATAAATACTGGAGCCTAGAGAAGATATCTGAAAGCAATAATATCTTTTATTAGCATTGAAGAGCGATTTTAGGGTAATCCTTAACATTTACCCCGTACTTTCAGACCTGCATGGCTGCCATATTTGTGTAGGTAGAACTTGACACTTTATTACGGGGGTGCAGACACAAAAATAATTTTATTGAAATTAAGCTTGTAAACTCTTACAATGTTTGCAATCTCATCCTATCCTCATTTTTTAACTATAAAACTTAATAGACATACTTGAAAACTCTCTGAAATCTCAAATCCAACAATTCTTTTTTTCTTTTGAAAAGGTCCCGGTGCATCAATATTAACCGTAAATTTGGATTTTTTTTGGATTCAAAAAGGCAGTTGAATACACATTCATTTATTGGTATTATGTTTACAGCACTATTTCTAATTCAACTAATTATAAAATCTTTGAGATTATTGTATTATAGCATGGGTGCAATAAAGTGCCCGAAAACGTCCTTCATAATAATGGTTATGTGAAAGCAATCTGAAAATGAGTCTGGTAAAATAAAACCAAGCTGGCCAACATATTTTATTGGGGAACTCGAAACTATTTGGTAAGAGAGAATACTATAAATATCTGCGTGAATGGATTGTAAATCGATTTATTAATAAAGGAATAAACATTCCTGGTGGCGACTGTCTGATGATCGTCGGTTTCATTGCATTTTCTTTGAAAATGATTATTATGCACCATAATATAATAATACACATTTCAGCAGTAGGTAGGCAATACGAATTGAATTAGTCCGATCTCGCCTTGTCACTCTATGGATTTATCAAAGGAAGTGATCATGATCCGATTCTATCATCATGTACGAAGCACCAGTGACTAGTATTTCAGTTAGTTGTAATGGCTACTTCAATACAACTGATGCAGCATTGGTACTGAACCAATAATAAATCCAGATACTACTGCTCATTCACCAAATGCTCGATTCCACAAACCCTCTAACCAAATAACCAACAACCCGTCCAAAACCCAACAATCCAATTAACTCTCCTACGCGGATGAATATAAAAAGGGGACAGTCATGAAAACCGCAGATTCGGCTGTTAATGATGGAATCCAATGTCCATAAAATAGGGCTAACGATCCTGGTGATCATCGCACGGAAATTCACAGAAAATAAACAAGTGTAGCCAAGACAGGCTTCGACACATAAAGAGAATATTATGTTATTATATGGCATGCCAAAAACTGAAAATGTAATGAAGACGTGGCAGAGAAACAGAGCAAAACTCTGGCCACTAAAGCCATTTTACTGCTTCCACCTCTGATACCACCACTGCTAACTATGCGCTGTTTTGTATATAACAACAACAGCAGTAATGCGTGTGGTAGTAACAAAAGACATCACTACCAGAGATTTGAGTTTTATGTACTTCAAAAGGATATTATGGTTATGCTCACAGACATTCTTCTGCCGGAGTATATGGTATGCTGTGGTGGTATGTGTGCAACTAAATCAAATCATAGCACCGGACGAACGAGAGAACGGACACAGAGAGAAAGGATGTCCATAATATTACATTATGCAGAGAAATCTGCCAACAGACAAAGTAGAAAACAGGCAGTAGTAGTGGCGAGAAAAGTGAGTGAGTCGACATGAGAGAGATATAGGGAAAGGGAAAGCAGCAGGAAGGCAGACAGGCACCAACGGCCATATCAACATATCATTTCATTTTCATGTCATCTTCCATTTATTCTATAAAAAAGACAAGGGAACTTGCTCAGCAGTCTCGAAAACTTATATCAACATGCATACACATAAAGTCAAAGTAACTGACGTTATATGATATAAAGTCCTCTGCTCTGCTTGCCACATGTCAATTCAATACTGCATGAACCCCTAAGCTTTCTTCTATCGTTGCATTGTGTACTACAACTTGGATCTTCCCCTTGTATGGGTATGCAACTATATAGTATGTTTTTCAACATAGGAGCATTTTTCAGAGTTGACTTCACCATACTTGTCTATTTAAGACTTGCCACTCATCTTTCCAGTAATTTGGCAAGTTCTGACATTTGGGTCATTCATGACTAGTAGATGAACGGAGTAAAGATGGGTGGGTGACGTGTCCGGAGAATGTATCCATAATAGTAAGTACGAGCACAGCTTGAAATATCTCGCTGCTATATACGCCATAAGTAGATGTGGTCTAACTAATACGCTTCTCTTCAAGTAAATGAAATGAATGCAGCTGATCTTTTCCATTTTGACATGAAGAGGGAGAGAAAGTCAAGTAGTCTTTTGAAGTTTCATGCTGAGCCATACTGCTGGAAAACTACAAGAACTGAAAGTCGTAGAAGTACCCGTCCTCTGAATATATGATATGTTGATGCATGCAAAATGAATGGATAGTTAAATGGATGAGAAATATGCTCATTTTCATTTCAAAGCCTTCGAAAACTTTTTGAGTTTGGATAAAGGAAAGAAAGAAGCCTCATCTTACTGCATCATAGTATTCATATTGGTTTCGCAAACACGCAACACGAAATTCTAGTTTCTTGTTTGTGTTACTTACTTATTCCATATTACATTCATGCGCCACACGTTGAGTAACCCATCATCATCCCCAAGCGCAAACTTATTTGGACTTTCTACTTGGACACAAAAGACGTGGAGAAAAGCAATGGATATATAATATTTGAAATTTATGAAAGCCAGTTCAACCGTCTTTAACTGATACCTATGAACTAATGCATTGATTCATTGAAATCAAGTTGCTTAATTTATATTTCTTCAGCTCAAGATACATAATGAGTTTTTTTAAAACAACTGCATCACAACGTTTATGTCGGCATTGTCAAAACGATGTACCTACAAATTTCTTATATTAAAATATTATAAAATTTTTACTGTTACCCAATGAATGTTTCAATGTTTCAACATCTGGTTGAATAGTTAGTTAGTTCATTAACTTATGCAGTCCTAGCACACACAAGTGCTACATATGCGAGCATCATCACCCACACGCAAACCTGACTGATTTAAAAGTGGCAAAGAAAAGAGTATGATGATGTTGATGAACTAACTTGACTTTTAGTTGACTGCCACAGAATATTATTCATGCAGCCATGTATGCGGTCATGATGTGGAACTAAATGAGCTTATAATCTATGGGAAAACATTCTTTGCCAAAAAGTGTAGGAAGATTAGGGAAAGACTTTTCTTTTCTCGTAGGCGGTGAACATGACGAAGGAAAGTATTGAACACTGAAGTCAAACAGAAGCATATACCCCGAACCACTAGAGAAATGGAGTTTTCTCGGGCGCATCAAACACGGTTTGTGTCACTTACAGAAATCGTGAAATATGAAATGAATATGAATGTAAGCGACTGATACATACATGTCATATTTTTATAGACAATAAGGGAAAGAAAGTGCAACAACAAGTGTTGTTGATGGCCCAGTCTCTCGACTCAGTCAGACAAGAACTCGCATGACGTCTGTCAAGCTACAACTGGTGTCGACGGAGTTGAGTAGCTGTCGAAAGCATCAAAAATATTTTTGAAATGTGTGTGCTTCTAAGCAAAGAGCCGCTAGTTCTAGTGGAATCTTAAGGGAATAAAGTTTATAAAAAACATTTAGCTTAAAAGGATTCGTCGTAAGAGAACATTACGAAGACAGTAAGTTGATACAAGTAGGATAAGAGGATTTTAAATATGATAATCTGCTTACAAAAAATATTTTTAATAGTCTTGCAGGTGTTTCTCAGAAAAAGCGGCATATAATTAAGCAATTGGTGAATTCACATTTATGCATACATACAAAAAGTGCCTTACCTCAAGATATAATGGTTTGATACGTCTTGCAACGTTTGTTCTCCATCCTTGCCATGCCCAAAGTAGTTCGCTAGAGTTTCGTGATTCGGCCATAAGTTTTGTTAACTCAGGCTCAAGTCCGAGACATTCTTCTTCCAAAGTTGAGTTTTTCTCGCGACAAACTTTTCCCTAGGATTTCAAGAAAAATTCAAAAATAAGTTTGTTCCAAAATCTCAATAACACATAATGTAACATAATTACCTATTCATTTATTCCACACAACTGCACATGCAAAATTTAACTTTCTAGCATACCTGATTCATTTGTTGTTGAAAATTTTGGAAAATGCTAATTTTCCATGCAATAAACCCGGACTATTGTATGTTTCATTTAGCGATGGTGCAACTACAAGACGAAGAGAATAAGTTGTATTCTTGATTGCTCAAAGTTCCCTATCCCATCATAACAGTTATAACAATTGATGGTATCGTAATTCCTAGTATTCCGCACATCGCTTTCAGAAGGAGAATAGACCTGAGATCATCTTCCAAGAGAAAGTTAGCTTCATCAAGAAAAATTTCAAGAAAAAGCGTTGAACGAAATAGACTGACTTCGATTTATTGACAAAAATATCATTTGGTTTGTCGGCAGGGTAGTAGACTGATGACGCCATCAAGATCGATAGAATCAAACTGCTTTTTCTAGAGATCTGTATATACCTACCTGTATTACATATAAATTACATGCCACTGGAACAACAAAAGGGAAATTATTCTTACAACTTGTTAAATGTCAAGAAGGGCCATTTTACTTTAGTGGAGTATATGACTACCCTTTTCTTAGATTTTCAAAGCGTACAAAACATTAGGAAAAGTTCGAAGATAACAAAAGTGAGTTAACCGAGAGAATTTCAAGAAGTTGTGTCAGTTGTGTTGCCGTAACTTATACAGTAAAATACTTTTACTTCCAACCTGGTCCATAAACGTCTTGCAAAGGGCTGTCCAGCTTGAACATACTATCAGAAATGTAAGAGGATAAAGGAATGTGAAAAGTACTTGGAACCAGTGGACATGTTAGGTATACCTATGTCACTATGTTTGTCTCATCAACAGCGACATAAGCATAAAGAAAGTTTGCATAGGTACATATTCATGTATGTACGGGTAACTGTCTGAGTAAGGGAATGGAATGGAAAGAAAACATTTGCATAAAAACAAATTGGACATGATTCCAGTCGCAGTGCCCAAAAAAT
Source organism: Willowsia nigromaculata (assembly GCA_034700605.1). Lineage (NCBI taxonomy): Eukaryota > Metazoa > Arthropoda > Collembola > Entomobryomorpha > Entomobryidae > Willowsia > Willowsia nigromaculata. The sequence goes on along the minus strand of JAQIXX010005155.1, from coordinate 5,466 downwards.
GTCAGGTTTTAAAAGATTCTAGAGACATTGATGCATAGAGTATTTCCATGATATGATGATGATTTGAAGACGATGATATTTGTTTGCTGGATAAAAGTTTGCAAACTTTTGAGCGCTTTGCAGTTTACAGTAGTAGTAATATTACGACGTAGCACTACTAAGAGCATATAAGATGATGAGTAGTCTAAAAAATTCTACTGACTTTAATTTATATTGCTAAAATATGTGCACTAACGAATAACTTGGACAAACTAGTTAAGCGTAGTTTGAAATAACAAGAGAAGAAAAATCAGCTTTTGCTTGACAAATGTCTGCATAATATTAAGCATTTTCTTAGGTATATAATTTTATTGCATACATTAAAAGCCCACATGGCTTGATATTTACATACCTCTCCATATATTTGACCCATTTGTGAAATGATAGAGCTGAGGTTTTTCATTTCTTCGTCTGACAGTGACTTCTTACCAACTTTACTAAGTTGTCGAGTTGTGTCGCTTGTGAAGTTTGTTGTGTCAAACTGGGATGCTATCTCGAACGCAGCTGCATTGAATTCAGTGATAGCAAGTCCAGCAGCAATCTGTTTCAGAAAATGGGGAAAAGAAGACAAGTTTTAACTATCGCATCATGATGTAAGTGGAGCTCTGCCACTTTGCGAAGAAAGGCAGAGGGAAAGTAATATATTTCAAAATCATAATAAATTCCTACAACATTTGTGACGTGCATGAAAAGTCTCTGCAGAAGAAAAGGTATTGTGTAGCAGCACAAGCAAGCATGACAAAGTCACGTCACATTTTATTCAAATTACATGCTCACTCAAGCGGGAAAGCAAATTGCCGTGTTGTCTACTCCTGTTGGCGCTACTAAGCATTATGATTGCTTAACAGCTATGTTACAGATAAATGTTATCTCAGGCGGAAAGTGTAAGAAAGGGACTGCAGGAAGGTAGCAGGTAGCGTTTAAAACAAAACATTCAAGCTCATTCACTAATTTATACATGTATGTTGTGAATGTGGACTGGAGAGTCTCATTATTTTATCGATATCACCAGAAACAGAATAAATTATAATATACATGTTTTACTCAAATTTGCGCACTCCAATTATTTGGCATGAAGTAACAATAACAGAATTGTCTCTACCGCGCATGAAAAGAGAAGTTTCAAGATTTCATTTGAACAACTTGTAAAATCCTACTCGCTTGTCTACATTCACGGTTTTTACAAATTTACAAAACACCAAATCAACAATATCTCACCTACATCCTTATAATTCGTTGTGGTTTGCATTTGTTTTTAGCATTGTAGTTCTACTATCCTTTTTCACTCATCGCTTTTTCATGCAATAATATTCCTTTCACTTGGTTCCTGGTTTATATTTTAAGATTTTACCTTGTTGAGAACATGGTTCTGTGTACATGACTATACTGGATTACTGTGTAATAAAATTTTAGGCCTAGCTGGACATTAAAATTTAAGTTAAGCCATATTTGCAGTATAGAAAATTATAAAATGCAATTAACTTTGATTAAAGATCTGTAAGAATAGTCCTGGATGAAAAGCTACAGTATGATTTTTTGATGTCATTCAATGCTTTCACTCTTTGAGCTTCGTGTCATGTCTTTCAAAACTATTGGCTATTGGACATTTCTCCTTTATATTGAGTATTTTAGATGCAATACCATGTTCCCCATTACCCATTTTTGTTTGAACAACGTATCAATGCACGCAAGTGATATATTCATAGCCTATGTAATACTGGAGTGTTTATATTTCGTTGAATCTGTATTCAGTATCATTTGTATGTTCGTATTTCTGTTTGAGCTCATATAACATCCCTCTCATCTCACATTGACGAAACGATATGTCGTGCTCTTCAGAATCTAGTAAGCACTGTGTAGAATCAGAGTGTATGCATAGCGAAAGTACCGTGCAATTTCTACGGTTAGCTTATTTGAAGTTGGGAAAAATTCGTTGAAACGTGATGCTTCAAGGATATTTATTTTTACTTTCACTATTGTTTAAATGGGTGATAGCACGAACTAGATTGTTTGTTGAAAAAACTCTGGCATATTCATTTCGTCATATAAATCTAATGCATCCTTTCGGCATATTTAAATATTAGAAATTTCAAATTCACTCTGTATTTTTCTGTATATATAGCAAATATTGATTATTACGGATCCCTTGTGTAAAATGGCATTTCATTACCTATGTGTATTTACAAATGGTGAATTTTGTCACACTCTTTGGTATTGGTTTGCCCAAACGTTAACCTTGCCCTGTTATCAACAGTTTCTGACTTTACCTATTTTGAAATCTTTCATGTGTTTATTTATGATTTTATACTAACGTGCATTCTTGGTTGGAAAACGATACAACGTTGTTTTTGAAGTTAATGTTTAGAATGCATACTCGAGAAAAATTAGATTTTTATGTACATTCAAAGATTTACGTAGCAAAAGTTTCTATTTAGTACAAGCCCAAAAACATTGGTACCCAGTCATGCAATATACAATTCCTGGATGTTTTAGAAGTGTACTGAGAGAAACTGAGAACGTACATGACATGTCAGTTTAATGAAACAAGATTTCGAATGAAAAAGCGCTGTTATGCAAATTAAAATTGGGTTCCAAGTATTGAGTTACATGCTTCTGGTTCATTCGCTTTACTTTTTCGCTTAATTAATTCAACTGAAATTGACGTTGTCAATTACGCTTCTAGATATAAAAATAGATGAATAAAAACTATGGGTTTCCACTTAAATATTAAAGTAGAGAGAGACTGTTTCTGGAACATGATAAACTGATGCATACAACTCCGGCGTTGATTTGATTTTATGTATTGGTACTCGGTAACAAGCATGCACAGTGCTTATTTTTGACACATGTATGATACTTCACAAACCCAAGTGTTTTTTGAATAATATGGGTTCTCACTATCTGACATGACTTTTCAATTACGTACACTGTGCTGATTAGATCACTCAGTGATTTGTAAAAAACAGAGTCGAAAAGAGTGTGATAGCAAACCATTGATACTGATTTTGTTACCTGAAAGTACTTTGTGAATGTGGAAAGCAAGTCGGGCATGTCAAGTAGATAATTATATCAAAAATATTCACGAAATCAAATGAATAAAAAAGCCAAGGGGAAGTAGACAATAATAATACACAAATTGATAAATACTTCTTGTAAAAATATAAATATTTAATGACTAGTTAGTTATCACTTACAGATTTCTCAGCGTTTTCTTCAGTCAAATTTGTGTTGTATTCCCAATCGGCTAGAACCGCAATATTTGTCAATTTCTCCAGTTCCTCGTTATAGTCAGAAAGGAAATTGATTGCTTCATCCTCGTTGTTAATTTCCAACAACTGTCTTTTAGAGAATATGCACAAATATTAGAGTAAGAAAACATAACATTACAATATGAGTCCGTAAATACCTATATTATGTGGTAAAAAAATTGCATTGTGCAGGGATAAATATTTCAAAATTTTTAAAGTTTGAGGCATATGTACCTACATACAACTCCTCCTTGTCGTTAATTTTCTCTTTCAAATGCTTTGTAAATAAATACAAATAAAAAAGATAGCCCAAAGAGCACTTCGTATGAAACAAGTTTTAATGGACTAGAATGTAGATGTAGTTTGAAACTTTCGACGTATTGCCTTTTAAGTGTGTCATCGTCCACTTATCGTGAGTATAGAATGCACAAGTTTCGTCACACCACCCTCGGATGTCTACATGCTTCCCTACTTTTCAGCAAATTTTATTCATTTTTTATCCCTTCTTACGGTAAATTGATCTCATAACTCAAGAAAGGTCATGAACTCTTCACATAAAACTACATCTCAGATAATGTCTCTCTCGGGAGCTACGAGGGCAGCAGTAATAATTTGACTTTTACTCATGTAACACGTCCTCCCTTCTCTTCGCTTATCGAAGTAGCAGTAAATATGAAAAGGAAGAAAATCACACAAAAGGAGAAACGAATAAAAATAGTAAAGTTGTGTAGTAAAAAGGGTGCACAAAAGAGGAAGGAAGTTGGTGAAAGTCGAAAAGAAAGAACTTTTCCATTTGTGTAATGAAGCATTAATTACACAAACTACACATTATTCTTCCCTCCCTTTGCAAGTCATTCAACATGTTGTGGAGTTGCATTATTGTATGTAGGTATATGTTATGTTTAAGGGTTTCATAATGCTAGGGTTCACGTGTTTTTAGATAATCATGCCATCGTCATGTTTATTGTATGTACTTTTGTCAAAGGTTTGAGTGCTTACATGTATGCAATATGCACTCGACCTACTCGTCATCCTCATGGTCGTTATATCAGATTAGTTAGTTGAAAGGGAAACTGTTCGTAATCCTTTCAACTATCGTCCTTCTTCTCTCTTCTGATAAAGTACAGATTATATCATCAAGCGATATTTTTTCAGCAAAGACAAAACTTTTTTCGTCAAATATCTACGTAATGGGACTAATGGGAGCACAAGTTCTTATAGTCATCATGATTATCGTGTATACAGTAGAGAAGGAGAACCAATAAGCATTGTCTATAAGAACTATTATCAATATTTTTGTCCCTTCTAAAACCAGTCGGCACCATCCGTATTTCGTAGGAGCCGTCTATATACTTTCCTGGAGACAGTATAGAAGCTGCAAGTATCGCAGATAAAGTAAGACGAACTATTCTCTGACTTAACATAGATAATCATTTTGTTTACTTTTCACTCCGGTTTTATACCTGCTCTCTGCTAATGAGTCCAATTATTTAAAAGAGATGAGAGATTGGAATCAGTTCTAAGAGCCCTACTCTTAACTTTCGCTAAAATTATCAGTTAATTAAACGCATAATTAAGAAAGAGTGGCAGGCAAATCTAAGCTTTGTCTGCTTAACTTATAATTAAGTTTTATGAATGTATATTAGCAAGAGAACCATTGACATTGATTGAACACATAAGTTTTACTTTAAGGCGAGTGAAAGTGGCTATAAATTAAGTTAATTTTTTACTTACCCATTCCCTTTTGTTGATAGTTCCGCAGGTATGGCGAGTAGCGCTTGGACTTGGAAAGATATTAGTAACAAAAATATAATTCGCTTCATTTTACTGGTCTGCAATGATGCAGTCTGTAGTCTGTGTTTTTGTAGCAAGGTATGCACTTGAAGATGCTAGCCACTTGAAATTTGAAAAGCTGTTGAGAAAAGTAATTAGATATTTTTCGCTCAAGAATGAATTCGTATGAAGGAAATATAACAACGGAAAGATTAAGATCTAATGAAACACATGTAAATAGCACTTCCACTAAAATTGGCTAAACAATTGACACTTTTTTTATAATGCGGGTGAGAACGGTATAGTTAGAAAGCTGGACCGTTCGAACCCTCGCCCTGAAATCGGATTAAGAGATAAGGAAAAGAACAATAGAATGGTAATGATCAAGAAAATGAATGTGTTTGAA